>DF242345.1:58894-69241 GCA_000507305.1 Breviolum minutum Mf 1.05b.01 | reverse complement strand
TCTCAACGAATTGGAAAGGTATGGAAAAGTATATAAATAAAAAGCTGTACTGCAAGCAAGTACTAGGAGTACTTTGTGATGAAGCTATCCAAGTGCCCATAAACTCCATTTGTGTCGTGTCCACAAATTTCAATGACGCCATCCCACTGCGGAGGTTTGATACCAGATGGAATAGTTCGAAGCTCAATGAGTATCAAAGGAGCTTTTGCCTGAGTTCCAGGGTTGCAGCTTCTTTGTTTCGAGCTGAAAAATCCACCTTTGACGACAAACATGGTATCGTGATATTGTTTGGGCCTATCTCACCTACTCCGATGTCGAAAAAAGTGTCAAGTGTTCAAGGGTGTTCAGCATTCCTCTGCCCAAATCCAAAACCAAGACCTTCAAATTCAGAATTGCTCAAACTGTGGCAAACATGTGATTTTTCATTTTGCTTCGGCACCAGCTGTAAATTCTTGGATTTTTTGCGGAATGATCCAAAAACCAAAAGAATCTGTAATAGGGACTTTGAGCCAATTTTTGGGGAAATGGTATGTAACTTGCATTTCTCTCATGTCGAGCCCAGTAAAACTGCTCCAAGAAATTCTATGCGTTAGGCGACGAAGCTTTGATGGCGAGTGGATAGAGATGCTCCCTATACATCAACAACAACATCAACAACAACATCAACAACACCAACGACAACAACGAGCACCCTGTGACCCTGGGACCACCTCCCTCCCTTCAAGCCTTCTCCGGAGTGGTGCGAGTAAACTTCACCTGCTGCTCTCTGAGGATGAAATTAGGACTATCCTCAAGGTATGGATGCAAATTGCCTCCATTGCAAAGTGCCAGTTGCCAGCCATAATTTGCCAAAAACTCGGCCAAACTGAGAGTCAACTGCCCTAAGTTATTGGTTAAGCCTTCAAGGTAGAAGAGGGACTTTGGAGCAGTGTACTTCAAGTCACAGAACTTTTCACTGCTTTCCAGGAAATATTTCTTGTACTCCGTACAACCCCACTGAGTTGTAAGAAATTCAATCAAGTGAGGCTTCAAGTCTTCTGCATCATGTAGGCCGTTGACTTCAATGTAGCCCGCTGTCCGCAGCTCGACCATGATGTGTTCCGCACCTTTCTCAATGAAGTCATCCTTCCGAAACACCAGCTGCTGCTCACGCGTGCGAAAGTTTCCCATGTTGCAGGTGACCATTGTCCAATGACACTGTTTCACCATGAAATCCACAAGTTCCATGGTTCGAAGACCCATGTTGTTCTCGCCCTGTGAACCTCTTGTTCTGAAAGCCCGGGTGGAGAATTTCAAATCACAGTAATCAGGATCATTTTCGACCCCTTCAGCTTTCCACATGCTCTTGAAAAAACCACCCAACTTCTCAAAGATATCATCCTTATTTTCTCCACTCACTTCAATATATCCAAGCAGCTGAGGGCGCGTTGCACGTAATTCAATGAGAATCAAAGGGGAAATCATATTCAAAGGATGAGGTGCTTTAAACTTCAGTTGTTGTTCTCTTATGTTACCTCTGAAGCCCAAATTGCCTGAATCACAGACTTGAAGGGTCCAGCCACATTCCTGAGTCATGAACTCTGCCAATTGCATTGTCAATTTTCCCATGTTGTTCTCACCATCCACTCCACGGGACTTGTAAATGCCGTGAGGATTCAAAGGGATACCTTTTTGGTTCAGTGGACCCATGGTATAGCTCTTATCGCAAAGCTTGTGATGCTCTTGGAGTTCACCAATCGCAAGTTCTACACTCCAATCACTGCAACATCCTGGAGGTTTTATAACCTCCACAAAGTCCAGAGTTTTATCCAACACATTCCAATGTTCCTTCAACCAATGGTCCAAACGTCCATAAATACCACCTGTATCTTTACCTTGAAGTTCTACAAAGCCCAAAGACCGAATCTCAATCAAAAGGTGAGGTATTTGAGTGCTTTGGTCCAGCTCCTTGGGTGTGAAGCCAAGGAGTTGGGTGGTGGTTTTTCCAAAAAGCTACACTTCGACCATTGGATTGGTTAGAAAATTCCCATCTTCGCGATACGTTCAAAAGAAGAACGATTGAATCAAGCCACCTTTGAATCCTAGTTGAATATTTAACCCGTGTTAAACATTCTAAACCATGCATTAACCCCCAAGTCTCCTGTAGAGCAGCTTGGGAAGCATCAAAGTCTTGCTTCCGCTCTTCCTCCACTTTGGTGAAGGTCTCTTCAAAGATTTCTTGGCTTCGGCTCACCATAGATGCTCATCGTTGTGCACGTCGTAAATGCAAACAACCCAATCTCGTGGTTTTGCGCCAATGACTCACACATGAAAACGTTGAGTTTTTTTCAGGCAACTTGCAAGAACCTGCGTATTGAAATACTATGAGCTCAAGTTCCACGAATATCTAGTCCCTGAAAATGGAAGTTTCGTTTTTACACCATGTGAGGTTCGGTGTTCTACAAATGTTTTTTGACATGAGATGCGGCTTGCTGGCTTGCTGGACAAGAGTGACAAGTTCAGCATTCTGAGCCTCGCAATTCCAAGGTACCTGTGATGAAAAGAGACAAGGCTGAACAAATCATTCCCCAGCCGAGAATGGATGATTTGAAAGCTAAAGACACCAAATCAATGGTCCCTTGGTGTACCGATTTTTGAGTCGCCATCCACATTGGTTCATTATGCATTGATTGAGACACGTCAAAAAAGTTGGCAAAATCATATCCACCAGTTGAATATCAGGAAGCATCTAGTTTAGGGGGACCAAATCAGTTTCGAAGAGAGACTCACGAATTTCAGGTTATTGCTGTGGCTATCGCAATCTGTGTGTAGGATTTAAAAACATATTTGCAGGAAACAAACATGAATACATGAAAGGCACAGATAATATGTTTGGTGTGAGGTATGATACCAGTAAGAAGGATGTTTTAGAAATTTAGGAATTGACACATCAAATGAAAAATGTTGTATCTCTTGCAAAAATGGCAGGCGTGACAGGTCGTTTGTGTGGTGTTTTTTCGGGTGCGTGTGATACACACAGTATTGTTTATTATTTGTCAACGAAGATGGCAATTTGAAAACCAACGCTTCGAAGTAATGATATATGAGTGAGACACAGAACATAAAATAATATGATGATTAAAATGTGAAAAATGCCAAAAGTATTGCACGGAAACACCTGTTTGGATGCAGTATGTTCAAAACAATTGAATGGAGATTGAGAAACCTGCAAAGAACTTGATGTGATGCAGTGTGTACGGTTCAATAATTGTAAATGTTACGTGATGTCTGTTTTGTGAAAGGTGAATAACGACAAATCAACAAACTAATGCGAAAAAACACTTCCCCCAATACCGAATTCACCAGTACGAATGAAATCAAGAGGTTACCTTTTTAAAAGGGTCCAAAATAATTGTTGGAGTCTGTCCATGCCTTTGTCTTGCCCTCAACAATTTTTCAAATTCTGACGCACTCATTTCTTGTTTTGTCCAATAACGGTCACTACCAAGATTAATACATCTTTTGTAAGATCTGGAATCCTTAGAACGTTCACTTTCCACTGTTGACGGGCAGTACGCACGCACGCAAAGCGTTTTTGGTGAAGACTACAGGCTAGAGAATCTACTGCTACGAAACTTTCAAAAAAGAAAACAAACATGTAATTGCGAACGTGTGTTTTTTTTGGATTACGTGCAAGAAACAAACACAACAACAACAACAACAACAACAACAACAACAACAACAACAACAACAACAACAACAACAACGACAACGACAACGACAACAACAACAACAACAGCAACAACAACAACAACAACAACAAGAACAACAACAACAAGAATAACAACAACACAGCAAGAATGGCGCAAAGAACAACGACAAAAACAACGACAACCACAAGAAAACAACACCAAGAACAACAATAACAACGACCAATACTCCTACTACCAACGAGAAGTTACAGGCNAACAAACACCACAACCACAACAACAACAACAACAGCAACAACAACAACAACAACAACAACAACAACCACAACAACAACAACAACAACAACAACAACAACAACAACAACAACAAGTAACACCACAACAACCGTCTTTCATTGAATCCAACAGCAATTCATGATGGATTCAGCACTGCCGAACACCCTAACAGCTACCATACAAAACTTGACGCCGGATATCTTAAAAGCCCAAAGTAACATGTTAACACCTCACATAATTATGCAGTTAATTTGATAAAAACTTAGCTGCCTGTCAACTGATAGTATTTGAAAGACAATTACAATAAAGAGCGAACACGACACAAAACACACAGACAGAAAAGATATTACAACAGTCAATCAACGTGCAACTCTTCGCATGTTGCAGCTGACCAGCAGACTGCAACAAAAATAAATCAACGTTTGTGTTGGAAGGACTTCTAAGTTCCAATTTCCAAAGAATTGATTCTCACAATTTACCAGCTCGCAAAAGCACTTGTCAATTTATCGCAGCTTGCAAGGAGTGCAAATGTATGGACGCAGGTCATTCCATAGCTTTGTGTGGAATTGCATAGTTCATACCAGGGGAGTTTTTACTCCGGGTTCCGGATGCTGGTTCTAATGCTGCCAATGTTGGTAGTCCATCACCTCCGAGGAATCAACAAAGTAGTTCAGGTTTGAGTAGTGTTTCGGGTTCTGGTGAGAGGGCACCTGTTTCTCCTGTGAGGAACTTTGGTGTTCCGGTTATGACTGCGGAAGGAGTTCCGGTTTACGAAGGACCAGGTGTTGCTGCTTCTCGAGCAATGCCATTACCTGATTTTTCGAAGTGGACGAAGTCTCGTCAGAAGAGATTTGTGTTTCTCAGAGCATATAAGTCAGTTTCGAAGTTGGATTGCATTGGCATCCGATGTTTTTGCCTTTGAAATTGAGTGCGATTCGGCATCCTGATGAACTTCACATGGGTGGTTTAAAGCCAGCCCAACAGTTGAGGTCAAGTCGTTTGTTGGCGATGTTGCAGCAGATTTTCACACCTTATCCCAGAGACATACTTATCCAGGCTTATGTTGAAGGGATTGGTGTGGCATTTTTGTTGCACATCGAGGCACAAGTGGATTTGAAGCTCTGAGACTGCTTGGACAAGAGAAGCATCTTTCTTCAGGGCCGAAGTTATGAAGCGGACTTACAAGGCTGAGAATTCATCTACTCAAATCTCCGATGTAGTTCGGAAGATGGATGTAGACCTGTCTCGTTGCAGCACCAGAATCGAGCAACCAATACATCCACCGATCGCTCGCTTCCTCAACTGATCCGGGGCATCATCTAAACACCTGAAACAGTGCCAGACTCCTCTGGCCATTCTTCTTCTGCTTGTTCTTCTTCTGCCCACTCCTCTTCCGGTTCTTCACCTTCTTGAGCTTCGCCAATTTCGTTCAACATATCTGTAGGGCATTCTTTCTGCAGGTGCCCAGCCTTCCCGCATCTATGGCACTTCGAAGTTCCTTCCCAACTGCTTCAACATAAAGATCTTCAGGGTATTCTTCTCCTTCAGCAAATTCCTCTTCCTGAACCTGAAAAACCCCATGCCCTTCATATAGCTTTCATCCTTGCTATGGAGCATCACGTACGATCTACCGTCACCTGGGAGGGATCTCAGAAGTATCAACATCAAGTCTACTGAGGCGATCTCGAGTCCTTCACGATTCACTGTCACTGGAAGTGTGTCCGTTAGTTTCCTATTTGCTCAGTGTTGGCTGAGCAGAACAAGGAGTGCTATATAAGCGGGTTTCTCGAGGTCGTGATGTATCTGGAAGGTATTTGGCTGCGAATGGGACTGTAGCTAATGACCAGATGAGCTTGTCCAGGACTTTCACTATAAGGCACTGTAGCTAATCACAGACTGCAAACCCCGTCACTCACCCCTCGTTTCCACTGGCTGTCCGAGTGAGAAGAGCCACGAGGTTGTACCAGAAGGTTGTCTGTGAGAAACATCAGAACGGCGGATGATGTGCATCCTCGTATAGGAGATCTTCAAACGAACCTTGCAACTTTTCCAGGGCACGTGAAAAGTAGCCTCCTGAAGATGAAGTGACTGGCATGTTCATAGACTCCTGCTAGGTGATAACATGAGAGGTCAAGAAGGACGTTAACAAGGTTGTCAACTAGTAGTGTTCAATCCGGCTTGCCTCTAAGTTGGTAGGGCAGGCTTCCAGCCAATCGAGGCTGGGTCCATAGTGGATACACTGAGATCTACCAAGCTTGTTGAATACTAAACACGATGGTGTTCTTTCCCACGCACATGAATGGCGGTTCTACAATCTGTCCGTCTGTGCAACACAGATTGAATGGAGCAAAACCTCTCTTGTGTTGAGATTAGGATCCTTTATGGACAGTTGGTAAACAGTCTCGCTGGCTGGACGCCAACAAGCTTGCATCAGCATATACAGAGGGAAATCTAGAATGTTGGAGCCTGTCTTTGGAGCTATTACCTACAAGTAAAAGTTTGGGATAGATACCAGCCAAGGTGAGCGGACGCAGGTAACCTTGGAGATGATTTAAAGACTTCTGACACAATCTCAGAACACTAACCGTCCCTGAAAAGAATTAGGATGCCGTCTACTTCAAGTCATTTACACAGAGGCGACATGTCTAAACTCACAATGCGGTGATCAAAGAACAACAGGCTGACCTGAAACTTGCGGATCTGGCTTGTTTCTCCTACTGTTAGCGCCAACCTGCGAGTTTGAATGGTGCTGATGCACAAGCTCTAGCGACCTTGAGTGTCTCTTTTCCTTGGATACAACACTGAGTTACAAGAATTGAAGTAGCGGCATTTGCTGACATAGGTATAGGCTGCTATTTGCACTTTCTGTGCAGAGGTTGATCTTCAGTCAGCTGAACACTCTGTTTCTTGCAGTTGGTAGAGTATGAGTTCTGTCAGCAACAAGAAGCTTCTCCCTTTATGGTGGTGCAATCGCCGTTCGTCTCATAAGTCGATACCAAGCTACATCGATTTCACCATCCTTGCGCAGGAGCCTATGGATCGTCAAGGAAAAAGGTCGTGGTTTCTCATTGTCATGATGTCCACTACCTAGATGGGTGTCTCACAGTTGTTGCACAACTAGCATCTGCAGTAGTGTTTCCATTTGCCTTCTTAAATCCCGTATTGGGAACATCAGCCTTGCCAGAGGTCAGGTGGTAGGAAGTGTGAGGATCCAGGATATCTTGGCGACAGAGTCATACGATCACCTGGTAGCGCAGAGTTTGGCACAAGAAATCGCATTGAAGAAGCTATTGGTTCATGGTAGTAGGTCATCAGCATACAGTCCGACATTTTTTGCAACATGCATCTAAGGAGCTAAGAGGTCATAACCTATTGCAAACTGACTGCAACCTAGTGCTACTCTCTTGAACCTCTAGTACCGCAGACTGTGTTCAAGCAGCAAAGACAACGTGCGCTTGAACATGACAGTTCACGCTTGAGGGTATATGATGCACGAATAAGAGCCATGCGATCTGGTGCTGCCTTTCAACAGCTTGACACTGCTGACGTCTGGTTTGGAGCATTGAGTGCACTAGATTTTCTTCTTGCTGCAAGACCAGCAAAGAAGGACAGCAAAGACTCCTTTGACGTCAGCTGCTGGTCTCAGACTCTCAGACCCTCGTGTTAGAGATGACTAACCTACATCACTCCATTGGGCGTGCTACACATCCGTACACCACAAGTAATCTACCGGACCTGTCAATGCCGAGTCCATACCTTGCGCAGCTTCATCTGTGACCACGTGGGTGAATCAACCCACTCTGACGGACCACTGACGCTTATATGCGGTGGTAGGTGAATTTACAATTTTTCAATAGTTGGTAAGAAGGACTCTTTCATCGACGGTGTGGTCTAGTACTGAGCCGTGGTGACATGAAAGGAGCTTCTTCCATCTCTCTCTTTGAGACTAAGGAAGTATGCGTTAAGATGTGAGCTCTTTACACGTGTTAGCGGTGCATATACTTCATTTTGGTGCAGTATTATTAGGTTAGTGTCCTGATACCAATTTCGGCACTAACTGAAGCCACAACATGCCGTGCGGCAGTGGAATTGACCAAGATGCATGGCCATCCTTTTGACTAGGGGACCTTGATGATGGTTTGGATTCCACAGCTGTCTATATACAAGGGTGCTTTGCCATAGGTGGAGCTATTCAGAGTGTTGCCTGTGGTATAATGTCTTGTCAAGGTGGTTACAATGAGTGGCTTATACTACTACATTGAGAAGTGGCTCAATACGACTGGTATCATCGTCACGAGTGATTATGACTTTGGAACAGGTGGGATGACTATGAGTGATATTGCTATTTCGTCGTGGAGCAGTACTGAGAGACAAGAGGATACTTCTGAAAGCGTAGTGTTTCACTTTTTTAGCTAGGTGTCCGGGATTGTTGGTTTGTTGTTTGTGGTTGGTTGCTGTTTTGTGTTGCTTTTGCTTGTTGCTTGTTGCTTTTGTTTCAAGAGACACCTTCGGTATCGTTTCACTCTTTCTCATGCGTGGGAATGGACAATCTTTACAAATGGATTGATGACCGTCTGAGCTTCGAGCGCGTACGGCACCGCACAAAAAAAAAAGCTGCGAATGGGACGCCTGTTCAGATGGGGGAAATTCCTGGCATCTGTTTTGTTCGGCTGTTGAACGCAGTGATGGCATTCAGGATTCTCAGAAGTTCCAGTTGGAATGCAACATTGAGCAGTACCACTCAGCTCATGAAGAAAGGTTGGACTTTTGTGCCATCGAATTCTGGGAGTTTTCTTGTTCACGAACCCACAAAGACTTTTATTGGTGAAGTGCTGTATTGGGGTTCTTGCGCTTGGATACGTGTTGCCTCTGATGGTCAGGCAGGAGTGCCTAAGACCCAAGAAAGCCATTCAGGCAGTTGTGTCTGGAGATGGTGTGGTTCAGGAGTCACCTGAGATGACACGGCATATCCTGAGGGGTCATTACCTTATGATCCGAATTGCATTGAGTGTGCACAGGGTCGTGGAGTTAGGCGTTCACCAAGGCGACCGAGGCGTGAGAGGATTCTGGAAATTCAAGCGGACTTTTTCTTTTTGGGACGGGTTTCCGATAAGTATAAGTTCATTTTACTTCGACAGGTTCTTTCAGGTTTGCTTGGTACGACTGAGAACATTTGAGGCTTTTGTTTCACCTTGTTTCACCTAGTTTACAAATTTCCCTGGTTGGTTTGCCTGGCATGGTGCTTGGCTTTTGTGTGGGTGTTGGTTTTTTCGGTTGTGTTTGGTTTGTTTGGGTGGGTGTTGTTTTTTTTGTTTTGGGTTTTGCTCCCAGGGAGATTTGATCGCAATCTATACAAATTCCAGTAGTTGACCGACCATGTCTCGTACTAGTCCGGCATTGCAGGAAGAAAAAAAAAAGGTTTGCTTGGTACGACTGCGGTTGGGCCCAATGTCAACGTTACAGCACAGCAAATTCGTCAGATCTTGGTAGAATTTGGTGTTTCTGGATCGGATGGACCGCCGATTGACATTCGAACTGATGCTGCCACTGATGTGGGAGAACTTCTACGTCGGTCAGCCATCAATCGGGAGTTCACACTTTCTCGAGCAGGTCCCCAGGAGCACAATGTGATTGGTTCTGCTGAACGAGGTGTGAGGGAAGTCAAGGAAGCTATCGCTGTGGCGCGGCTTGAGTTGGCAAAGCATCAGCTGGACATCGTGGATTCGTTGGTCGGCTGGGACGGCATTTGTCGTTATGTCGTCGCTATGCACAACCTTCATGGTAAGAAGTTTGGCAAGACACCCAGAGAGTTGCTTCGTGATTCCCCAGCTTCAAAGGAGAATCCAGTTTCTGCCATGTTTTGTAGTCAAATTTGAGCAGAAACTCCCGAGTCAGTGAAGTCAATTGGACGTTTTGTGACAGCAGCCTATCTTTGGCCTGTCCGAAATTCGTTTGCGCATTTTGTAGTTGCCAAGATTGAAGGTGAGCTCAAATATTTCCAAGCAAAGAGCCTGAAATTGGTTCTTCCGTTACATTTTCCTGATGAATTGATTCAGCCTTTCGTCGTCTCAACACATGATGGACCGCAGCGGAAAATTGAAGATTATTTAGCTATGGAAGTTGTTCCCAGTGACTTCATGAAGCTGCCAGGAAGGATTCCACCACCAAGGAGTTGGGTGGATTCAGCAGGCAAGACACCAGGTTGCAAGGCGTGTGATTCTGGGAAAGGCAAGCATTCCGTTGCCTGTCAGGCGAGGTATTCGGAGTGGCTGGAGTCGCATGATGTCTCTGCATCTGGGTCGAAGGTGGTTGTTTCTCCATCACCTGGTGATGTTGAGCCTGACTTGCTTGATGATCAACAGGAAGTTGTTGGACATGAGTA
>DF242345.1:0-58754 GCA_000507305.1 Breviolum minutum Mf 1.05b.01 | reverse complement strand
GCTTTCATGAACTCACCACTTCGTGACAAAGAACGAATCGTTCTCAAGATGCCACTTAGCATCTCGACAACATCAGGAGAGCCGATTTTCCTGGAAGCACACAAGGCACTTAACGGTTTGCGCGTGGCGAGCCTTACTTGGAGCGTGTTTTTGAAGGACATTGTATCCAAGGTTGGTTTGGCTTGCAGCACAACAGAGCCGTGTCTTTATGGTGGGGTGATTGATGGTTCCCCTACCCTGCTTTTGTGCTATGTGGATGACTTGTTGATTGCCAGTTCAACTGACAAGGCATTTCATCGAGTGTTCAAGGAGCTTTCCAAGCATGTGAAGGTCCGTGAGACTGGAAGGATTGCTTTGGGAAAGGATGGAGGAGGATCCTTAAAGTTCTTGGGTCGAGTGATTTCTCGACGTGCAGGTTTCCCATCTTTAGTGATGCAGGTTGATCCATCCTACATGGATGCAGCTTGTGAAGAGTTTGGAATCAAGGTTCCAAAGGGGGTGGTTGGTCCACCTGACATCAAACCAAATTTGGAGGCTACGAGTGAGGAGTCACCGATCAGCCCAGAAGCCCATTCGAGGTATCGACGAGTGCTTGGTCGACTTGCGTGGTTGGCCCAGACCCGCATGGATCTGTTGCACTATACCTCATTGCTGGCATCTGGCCAATCAGAGCCGAAGCCGGGGCATGAGAAGGCATTGCGTCAGGTGTTGAGGTTTGTTGCCACCGACAGTCATGTGGGGCAACATTTCCCAACTGAGGATAGACAAACGCACCTGCTCATGGGTTCACAGGTTCTTGTGTATACCGATGCCGCTTTCGCGCCTATGCGGGTTTTCGAGAGGCGATCTATCAGTGGTGCGGTCTTGATGTATCAGGCTGTTACACTCAAGTGTTTCAGCAGGCACCAAGCCGCGGTGAGTCTTAGCTCATGCGAAGCTGAACTTCACGGGATTCAGGCAGGGGTTCAATTGGGCTGGCCCGAACTTTGGCCTTTGTGCTGAAGAGCCTGAACGCCACATAGAGATACGTCTGTGTTGGCTTCGCCGACTTCTGAATAGTTCCATTTTGGAGTTGACCTTTTGCCGAGGAGACATGAATTTGTCGGACATGTTCACAAAGTGTGTCAGTCAGGCACTTTTCCAATCCTTCAGAACCGCCCTGGGTTTTCTGTTGAATGACCTGAGATTGAGCGTCGTTATCTCGGGATCGGAAAAGCAGAAGGCGCTGGACGACGAGGAGGAGTCGGAGTCTTTGAGGGATTTGGAAGGGAAGCCTTTAGGAAAGACATCAAAGTTGACCCAAAGGGTTTTCCAGGTTTTTCAACTCCGGGAAAGTTTTCAGAGGGGACGCCGTTGCATGTTGTGTGATGATGTGATTGAGGATGATTTGTTGGTTGAAGGTGAAGGTGAGGTTTTAAACAGTGTTTCTCCGTCCGCAGCCGTTGTTGGTTCAGCAGCTTCGTCACTGTCAGGTGTGACTTTGACGGTAGGTGTGATGTCGTCGTCATCTGATAAGGACGAGGATAGGCGATCTGTGAGAGAAGCCAGAGAAGAGGCTATGGCGAAGGAAGGATTTCCTGATGCCAAAGAATCCAAGAAGAAGAGACGCAGGCGTGAAAAGAAGAAGAAAGGAAAGACACCTGGAGATGAGTCCAAGGTGGAAAAATCCAAGGAGGATGAAATGGAAGAGGTTGAAGTGGAAGGAGAGGAGCCAGCTAGAGCTCGAAGCCACCGGTTCGACCCCCTCCAGTTGCACCTCCTAAGGTGAAGAAGGATCACTTGAAGCAGAAGGTTGACAAGGGCAAGAAAGGCAAGGGCAAAGGTGAGAAAGGAAAAGGAAAGGACAAGGGCAAAGGCAAGAAGGGCAAAGGAAAAGGTGAAGTTGCAAGCCCATCGAAGCCGAGGAGTCGTCCTTCTGAACCTCCTATACCACCACCAGCACCTGTTGCTGGCTTAGGATCTACGTCACGGAATGTGATGGCTGACCAAGCCCAAGCTGGACTTGCCGGGGTCAGGTTTTACCAAAAGTGCGACAAATCGTTTGCGTTGCGACTTCTGCCGGAAGCGTGGTCACATCGCAAGGTTTTGTCCTGAGATCACTTTTCGGATTAGCCTTACAGATTCAAGCATTCGGCCTCAGAAGAAAGAAGAAAAGCCGCCACCTCGGGATCGCATCTGCGAACTGTCCCGAAAGAAGGAGGGCGAGGGATTCGTCTTCTTTTGCGGCTCGCAGGGATGTCGTAAGACCTTTTAAAAACGAATTTGCATATCTGCAGCACTTATGGTCGAAATGCGACACACCGGGCCATCCAAGTCGTGAGATTGCAAAGCGTTGGTCAACTGACAAGCCTTTTGTGGCGGTCTCCGGGGACCCAGATCATCCTGATCCTCAATGGGTTGAGAAGCAACAGAAAGAATTGAAGGAGAAGATGAGGAAGGAAATCCAGGATTATGAGGATGAAAAGTCTAAGAAGCTTCGGCGAGCTCAAGGGAAAGAGGAGGAGTCCTCGAGTACCGAGTCTGGATCGACAGATTCAGAAGATGATGACGAGGTCAGCAAGACAGCCAAGAAGGTTGGGATTGCTGTGGAGAGTTTCAAGCGTAAGTCAGGAGTTACTGAGGCTGGTAAGCGAATGCTGGATCAGACTCTGGATGAGATTGTATCCCAATTTCTCCAGTCACCGAGCATGATGTCCCAAAGGATCATGATAGCAAGTTGGAAACTTGCAAAGCTTGTGCTGGTAGCGGCCGAGCTGATCCGGACATGAATGAGGCTATCCAGGTTCTTTTAGATGCCCAGAAAGCGTCTATGGCTTCTGTGAGTCAAGAAGTTAAGAAAGAAGATTCCCCAAAGGGGAAGGATGCAGATTCACAGGACAAGGATGACAGGCTGGGAGCTTTCACTTTTTGTGAAGGTGTTGCAACAGACCTTTGCATTGTTGAGTTATGTTGCAATAGGTTTTCTGAACTCAGTCGAGCAGCAAAGGTTCTAGGGTGTTCGTACCTTGGAGTTCATGATCAGTTGGAAGTCCCGAGCACTTGCCAGCAGGTCCTGAAGACTTTGCGACTGGCGATTGCTGAAAGGAAAAAGGTAGAAGGGAAAAAGGTCGGTAGGATCTACTGTCACTGTAGTCTACCCTGTACTGGCGGGTCACCGCTATTGAATTTTTCTGATGCTAGCATTAGGGAGCGGCATCAAGCTAAGTTCTTGGAACTACTTAGCTGTTTAACAGAATATTGGGAAGGTNACGCTTTGAGCACAATAATTAAAGTACGAGTCAACAGAAAGAAACCATATGAGAAGAACATGTGGCTATACAGAACCTTTTTGATTACTACAGTTGAGGTTGGAGGTCAGCCGTACTGAAAGGTGGTGAGCCATTATTATCACGTTGCTGCAGTTAGAGGTGGCTGTGATCAATAGCAGGTGGTCAGCTGTTCCAAAAGAGGCTCATCTCTCATCTTTGAGCGAATGTAATCACTTAGAAGCCTCGTTTTCTGCGATTACTCTCTCGGATTGCTTGATTGCTTGCATTTATTAATTCTCTAATTTTTTTTCTCTCTATTTTCTCTTCTAGATTGTTCTTTAGTTTTCAGCCTGTTCATCTGCATGTTGGCTGTTCCACGGCATGCTACAAGATGACAGGATCTCTAGCAAGAAGAAACCTTGGGTCGTGCCACAGTAGCACCACCCACTCGTGTCAGATCATTGTTGCATCATACTCGGTTCTGCTGTCTGTTGGTTTGCTACACTGAATTTGGTCAGCTGCCAGATCGGAGCAAGTGTCTTTTGTCACAACGTCTCAAGCATTGCAAGAATCTTATGCAGAGAATCATTTGGGAGCTTGAAATTCATCAGGTGGCCTCTCTACAACAAGTTTTTGGATTTTGCGCTGCAAGTTAGGTGAATCTGATTTCCTTCAGAGAGTGTTTCTTGCTTATGTCATCCTCTGGATCCGGTGCTTATTCTTGGGTTTTCATTGGTGCCTTTCTCGGATAGCAACCATGGCGGTGCGTCTTTTCACTTGGACCACACTTTTCATTACTTCATCCGCTTTTTTTTTCCTGCATTGCCGAGCGAGCACGGGACATAGTCGGTCAACTACTGGAAATACGCAAAAGAAGTGAAACGCTAATTGAATGCAGAATTTTCACTGGCAAAATCAAAACAAGGCAAACAAAACAACCACACAGCACAACCCAACACCACAACGGCAGTGAAAATTGTGAAAATAAGGTGAAAGAAATCGCGCCCCTCTCAGCCCCTCATGGCATCTCTTCCACCATGTAGAATACCTCTTTGCGCAATATTCCATATATGCCGCTACCTCAGCACGAACATCCTCTTCCTTACCCCGGAGAGCCTGTAGAAAGCCCTTAATGTCCTGGACCAATGACTCACTTTGATCTTTGTATTACAGCATCCACTCTTGGCATTGCTCCTACCATGCCTGGACTGCTTTGTGTGCAGGACCACGGTATGTTTTTAGGGATTCTTTTGGCTGCCCTGGCAGCCTTGTTGAAAAGCAGTGCAAAAAGTTACTCACGTGACTTCCCACTCGGGCCGTTGTGTACATCCGGTCAGCCAACACATGCCAGCTCAGCTTGACCTCCATCCCTAGATGCTTGGTCTGCAGCCTGCGTCGCTTGTGATCTGGGAAAGCGGCCATTGCGGGCGCGCCTTGTCTTTGGTTCTTCACCACTATATCCTACCCGTCGCGTTACAGAACTTGTTCTGGGAAAGCGGTCATGGCGGCCTTTTCACGTCTCTGTCTTTTGGTTCTCCACAAGCCATTTCCCTCCATCGCGGGCCAACCGCAATTTGTACCGTGTAGATGACACATAGCAGAATGAAGAAAAGGCGACTTGACATTCCTGTTAACCCGAGCACTCCTTTCATAGTGCCAGCAAGCGTTAAGTCTTGACAGGGAGATCCCCCGACAACTATCCATTTGCAGTCAGGAAATATTTTAAGAGTCGTCTGCAGTATACGGCACCCATTGGCAACAAGAGAATGAACGTCTCTCAAAAAAAGTACCGCACTACCATCCATCGCATAGCACCATTCTTCATCTGACCTATATCCAAATTCCTCGCACACAAGTGACCGAATTCTATTATCATTCTCTGCAAGAATAACTACCACAGGAGCGTAACCAATTTTCTTTTTGAGCAGCGGGACGACCGAAGAGACACCATCGAAGAGAGAGATGACTCCATATCTCCCTCGCGGTTGAAGCTCTTCATCTAAGTTGTCTTTTACTTCTTCGCATGATCGTTCAACAAGATGAGAATCCTTCATAGGATAAGCTGAACAGCCAGCAGTCCTACTTGATCTTTCATCGTGTACATTTGAGTGGTAAGCTGAACAGCCAGCAGCCACCTCACTCTGTGCATTTTCACTGAGGGAACCAGGGACAGTCTTCCTAATCTTGGGAACCTCAGGGGATATGGGTTCCGTCACAATACTTGATCTGGGAAAGCGGCCATGGCAGTGCGCCCCCTTTTCAACTCCTTGTCCGTTGGTTCTTCACTGTCTATTCTCTTCTTCTACAGCGCCCATATCACTGCGATGTTGTAGCTGCCTGAAGGGCGAACCGCTCGGGACACGTACCCTAGCAGCTGGCAGCCAAAAAAATGCAATCAAACGTCGCAAAAATATGGCAGTTCTTGTTGTTCCTGTTGTTGTTCTTGTTGTTGTTCTTTTTGTTGTTCTTGTTGTTGTTGTTGTTGTTCTTCTTCTTCTTTTTCTTCTTCTTCTTCTTGTTTTTCTTCTTCCTCTTCTTGTTCTTGTTTTTGTTTTTCCATTTCATTTTTTTTGGTTTGTTGATTTGTTTTTTTCTCTATTTTTTTGATCATTTCTTTTACTTTTCCTTCTCGTTCTTTTTCTTTATTTTTCGTTTTCTTTGTTTTTGCTTGTCTTTGTCTTCAAATTGATCCTTTTTTTTTCGTAATTTTTCTTTGTCGTTTTATTTCTGTTTTTTAATCTTACTTTTTGTTTTCGTTTCCTTACATTTTTTTTTGTTGTCTGTTATTTTCCTTAGTTGTTTTTTTTCAAACTTCCTACATCGGAGATATCTCAATCAAACCTACTTTGGTAAACACAGTTGTTTTGAACCCTGCCAGTTTGCTCCAGGTTTGAGGCAACAAAACAAGATTGAAACAGTTTGGACATATCAAACGAGGTCATGAATTCCATTGTTTCTGGAATCTCTTTACTTCATTGCGTTGGGGCTCTGAAACACGTGTCATGGTTACACGGTTGTTCGGGTCACCAAAAGAAACATGTTGACTGAACTGTCAAACTCTACATGCTCGATGATGTCCAAATTTTGCATAACCTGTCACATTGCGAATTTCAATCACTTGTGTCCCGACCGCCGTGTTCTTTCTTGCTGTGAGGGTTTCGGAGTGAATATGAATTCCACAAACACTTAAAAATTGCGTTCAAATTCTTTCCATCAAAATGCAAACCTGACCAAGTTTTGTTGATGCGAAATGATAGGCAATTTCTCACTTCCACAAGGAAGGATATCAGATTAGTGAACATGTGGTTTTGTTGCAAAATGTCCTACATCATGATGCTTTAGCATTCTTTTTTGCATGGTGCTGCTTCACCATGGTCCGACATCCCAGTATTTGGAACTTCCAAAATTTGGAACGGAACATTTTTAGGCAAGTTCTGGACAGATGGACTAAATGCAAAATTTGAAAGAAATGGAATCGCACAGGAACTGGGACCAAGTTGATCACAAAAATGGTGCATGTTGGTATTTTGGTGGAGGATTGGGGAACCCATTTTGTTACATTGATACATTTGCTGTGTTCTAGCAAAAGTGGGCACAACCAAAAAGGCCTCATATCTTTGTAGCATTGGCAGCCGAGACTTCTATTTCATGTTATGTTCTCCTGTTTGTGGAACGGTGAATATTGGATGTGCTCGGTGTATATGCGTATGCCAATGTTGTCATACCTGGCGTACTATACAGGCAAAAAAGTAAGAAGAACCAGTTTTTAAGGAGTTCTATTTGGAAAACCGAAACTTCTTGAAATTTATACCAATTTCCGAAGGCATTCCTTTAGGATTTCCACACCCAGCGTTCTGGTTTGCGCCACAGAGGCACGTTATGCCCCAGTGGCGGACCACGTGCCTGCCGAACCAGCTCAGGTAGCTTTGGCACTGGAGTCAGTAATGCTTCTGCGTTTTCTTAAAGAAGTTAAGTAGCTCATGAATTCAGTGTTGCATGCCATTGATTTACAACTGCCTCATGGTTCCACCCGAGCCAGATTGCGGTGGAGCTACCGCAATGTGTGACAGATCGGAGTTTCCATGTGGAGGAGGCACGGCCGCAGTACTCTGCAATTGATGCATTTTGTGTTTCGTTTTTGAGTGGCACTAGAAACATCGATTCCCGCTCCAACTTGGTGTTCTTCCATCTATGTCCTACAGTATTTCTCGGAGCCTCTAAAAAAAGAATGGATACCAAGTAAAAAGAATGGATACCAAGTTTGGTTATTGAACCCTGCAGGGAGAACTCAGTGATCTTCCCATAGGGAAGACCAGTCCGAAAGCAGAAGAGCAGCAAAATACTCCATGGCAACTATGGTGGTTGGGAGTTCATGATATTCCGGAACGATAGGATGAGCTTCGCGTTGAGTGTCTTTATTTCAGCCCTCAGTGCTAATTACTACAGCAACCGCAAACTTTGACAATAATTTCCCCTTGTGTGTTCATGCAGTTCAAAAGGCCCTACAAATAGATATTTCCATCCGGTCGAAGTGTTTTCAACAAATTTGCTCCGTTATGTTCCAAAGGTTCTTCCCACGGACTCAGGATGTGGCTCCAGCAGTCTTGGGACGCCGCTGCAGCCCTGGTTGTTGTTTTTTTTTTGCAAGTCGCCGGGTGAAGGTGCAAAATTCCAAGTTCATTATTAGGGTTGAAATTGTATCTCAATGTGAGGGGAACCATTGAGTTAATGAGTTGATAGAAGTGCTATGCTTCCATGTCCAAAGACATCATTCAACAACGATCATTCTAGGCTATAAGTGGGACAGCCACTTTTTGCAGCTATTCTTTGGGCCTTTCAACCCTGTTCTAAGGAAGAGGCTTTCAGGTTAGGTGTGTGAAACGCCTTGTGGCTTTAGCTTTTACAGGCTCAGGTTCTCCGGGGAGGGCCTAGGGCGCAATGGTATTTGTAGAGATGCTGGTGGGCAAGGGCGCTGCTACAGCTGGCATGGGGATGGTGAAGGTACTGGACTTAGAGACATGTCGCTTTCCAAGAGAACCATATCTTCCAAGTCGAACAAAAGGTGCTTGGTTTGTCATTGGATCATGGCAACCTCACCATTTTGTTGAGTAATTCCTCGAAAAAAAGCGATTGAATCATGCCCCAGATGGCTTCCGTTGGCGGCTCGGGCACCGCTGCGTCCTGGTTGCCAACACATGAGATGATGAGAGGTCGGATCAGCCCAGATCGGCCAGTGATAGCAGTGCATTCCAGAACATTCCAGTGACCTGAAAGAAAAGTTGGAAATATCGGCATTTCCCAATGTGAGGTTTTTTGCCATGTGATACCCCTTTGAGTGGACGAACATCAAAATGCTGCCATTAAACTGGTTGTACGATCAACAAGGAATTTTCTGAGTTTCGGTAGGATGTAGGATGGCCACACCAAATACACTGTCTCTTCCAATGGAGGCGTTGCTCAGTTGGCGCCTCCCGAGAAGCTCAGTGACGTGCCACTGGGCTCAGATTCATGGGGAGGGATGGGCTGCGTGTCAATTTTTTTGATGCTTTCGTTGGTGCCTTTAACCGGAGATTCTTTGATTGACATGGCCGGTTTTTTTGTAGGACAATTTCGGTAGCACAGGGCACCTGAATTGACCCTGTGGCAGACAGCATCAGCCTTGTGTGATACCTGCGCCAATGTGAGCTGCCAAAAGGGAGCCTCTTTTCTAGTGTGGGAAGACTGATCCTGGCTTGATCAGGAAGTGTCTTCCTTCATACACTGATTGAATGCTACACAGGCTGGCAAAAGAAGAATCAAGCGATGTCAAACGTAAGATGTATAGATATATATATATATATTGCATGTATCATTATATTATATATGTATATATATATATATGCGTACATCTTGATGTGAGTTTTCACCTTCAAGACTGGAGCCCTGCTTGAGGCTTGGTGGGTTTGCTTCCCACCTGGACACTGTAGCACAGTCCGTGTCGGGGGCTGCGACACAACTGTCCCTTGGATCATTTTCTAGGGATTTCCTGGGATGACCGATGACCTGGTAGATGGTTTTGGGGGGCTTGAGATGCGACACGCGGGGTAGCGAAACCGCCGCTCTCGCATAGCGATCCTGATATTTCCCAGATGCGAAAAGACAGCGACAAAGGAATCTGGCAAAGGTGGCTTCTCTTCAAACGAGTCTTTTGAGGGTCCTCAGATGTATTTGTGAAGCAACCACCTCTCCCCAAATTGCACCGAAAAAATCGCAGACTGTCGTGGCTTAGGTCCTTAGTGTCTCCATCCAGTGTCGCCGGAGCAGCCGCCTTTGTTGGCACCTTGGGTGGTTGGCAGCCCCAGAGGGGGAAGGGTTGCGGGAAAGAAATTCTGCAACATGGGCCCGGTGCAAAATTGGTGCAAAATATGTGTATATATATATATTATATCCTATTTGTCCTATGATCTTGAATCGCGATTCTTGCCATGGGCACCCCTGAATACGTGTTGACCATCCCATGCTGTAGCTGAGCTACCATAGTAATTCATAAGTCATAAGGTTTCCAATATCGCAGTGACCACTTCATAGTTACTGTAACATAAATGGAAACATCTGTGATTGGAAGCTCCCGACACATGCAACTCTTTTAGTGGCTCTGGCCACCGCTTGTGGCGGAGCCCTTCACATGAGGTTTGCACTCCTTTGGCATTTTCAAGGTGTGGCGAGGGTGAAGTTGTTGCTGTTTTCACTGAATCTGAAGAAGCTTGTTTCAACCTCCCAGCAGAAGCAACAGCCAACGCTGGCAGGTTCCAAAGTGGCTTTGTGGTGAAGAGGAGCAGGAAGAGCAGAGGGAAGCAACAGGCTTCAACTGTATCTTGTCTCAAGGCTGCTAGGCTACGCCTCTTCAAACATGCTGTGCAAGAGTACCTCCAAGTGATGACGACATCGACGAGGAGGAGGAGGAGGAGGAGGAGGCGGAGGAGGAGGAGAAAGAGGAGAAGGACGATGACCATGACCACGACGAACGACAACGAGGACGTTGAAGATTATCACTATATATTATTATCATCATGACTATTATTGTTATTATTATCATGATGATGATGATGATGATGATGATGATGATGATGATGATTATTGTTACAAGGCTATATCATCAGGTTCATTATGGAAGTTCTAAGTCTTTCAGCCCAGCTCAACTCCTGCGAAAATCTATAATATCTTTACCTTCATTCTTGCATCATTCTGGAAAAAAATCTGGATTTTTTGGGAAACAAAAATTCCGGTGACTTCCAAAAATTCTGTGTTTTTGGTGATTTTTCCGGGATGTTGGACCAGCTGAAACCAGGTAGCATCCGCCCGAGCATTGCCTTGATCTGTTTCTCAGATGCTTTGACTTCGGCAGCCCTCTTCTCATCAATAGGAGCTCCACTGGACGTGCCCTGGGGGTATTGGGTACCCGTATGTTTCATGTGCCCAACTGGGTGCCCAGTTGGGCATGAAAGCTGGTGAATATTGACTGATATATATACTGATATGATATATGTTTACTCACAGATTTCAGTGTCAGTTTCAGTGTCTTAGACTGTTTTTGTTTCCAGGTTTCTAGTTTATGCAACCCACATGGCTGTAGAAAATTTTCTTGGCTCAAGTGACTGGACCGCGTTTCGTCTTTGTGAGAGTTTTGCCTTGGAGTCTTGGCATGCTTTGGTTGAAGAATTTGACATCAGAGATGTCAAAATGTCTCAAAAGATGTTCATTTCAAAAAGGTTCTTTTGTTGCCGAAGCTGACAGGAAATTCAACTACCCAAGGCGGTTTTGGTTGTTGAATTTTCCTGTCCAGCTAGGTTTTGTTTGTTCCGATTTTAGACACAGAAAAATTCCACTGAGGACAAAAACTTTGCACCTTTGCAACATGTGCTTGGGAACAACAGAGCTTGGCAGCGTCAACAGCTTGCCCGTTCCGACGAACTTCCAGAATACAAGGAGACTAAGAAGTTCCGATCTCTCGGGGTGAAGGCGGTTGCTGGTATCCCCTTAAGAAGTTGACCACTGGGAGTGAAACGAAAGCAGTGATGCACAGTCGATGGAACAGATGATCCAACTTATTAGAAGACCGGGAGGACACAGTCCTTCTAAGTCTATCATGGAGGAAGCGAAACCTATGCTCTGAAAATTGAAAATCGGTGACGGTGTTCCACATTACCATACGTTACCATTGTGTTTTGTACGATACTGTACAAAAAACAAAATTCAACAATGCAACACATGTTCTTCTCCAGTCGGGTTTGTTTCAAAATTCATAAAACCAAGCAGCTTCAACTGTTCAACCGTTTTTGTTTGACCATCTGAAATAGTGATCCTTTGATGCGAGATGTTGCAGATGTTTGGCAACGGCTTCGAACCCCAAGTGAAAAAAAAATCACCACTTTTGTTTCTTCATCCAAAGTCAAGCAACAAAGAATTGATCCAAAAATATCGGAAAGGTAGACGATTCACTCTTGTCCCAACAAAAAAATCAATGAAACTCGGGCTTGGAACTGAGGAGGTCCTAAGTTGCCCCCCCAAGCTGTGGCAGAAATCTTGGCCGCAGCGGCACAAGCGAGTCAAGAGGCACCAAACCGTGCAGCGCCTTGGAGGAACATCACCAACATCACCAACATCACCCAGGGTCCCTGCTTATTTTTGTGTAGGATAACATACTGGCCACTTAAAAAAGGGATTATAGTAAGCCATTGTAAGGATCCCGTTTTTATCCAGGATTTCATGGATAATCGGAAATTTTGTGGAGTTTTTGTGATTGGAAGCCAACCAAGATGAGAAATCCATTCCGATTGTTTTCCTTCTGCTTGTTCCATAGCAGTTTTTAGAGTTTTTGCTGGATCTACGGGGACCTGTCTACAGATGTGAGTTCGGACTTAACAAGTTGAATAGACTTTTTCTGCCTGTGAAAATCGTTAGAACAGATGAGACCCCATACATGATTGGATCTAAGTTACCAAAAAAAATGATCTCCCCAATCATCAAGCAATGCAAGTAATCCATCTGAAAGGTAAAATGGAAAATGACCATCCTCCAGTCCCCAATCATCAACCAGAACCTGCTTAACACAATGGCTTTATGTGGGCCATTCCAAATGTGCGAGTCAAGATTGCAGAACTGTTGAATCGGGGACTATAATATTTTTTGAAAGTATCTAATTATCATAATGGATCTTTGGCCCATTAATGCCCAATCAACCTTATCACAACCCCCTATCATCTCGACTCATTCTTTCACTTTTGCAGAAACTTTTCAACAGCCACGATGGATGTGAGGTAAAGAGGCGCGTGCGCCAACGGCTTCACAAGAAGTTGGGAAGCCTTTTGACCTGTGAAGAGTTCGGTAGGGCAATGGATGCTTGGCGGGTGTGATGATAGTTATGATTGGATCGAGGTATGGAGATTCGCATGCAATTCACCAACAAAAAGGGACCCGAAATGCGGAAAGACGTCTTAAAAGTCAAGAGATGGATACCATTGTGAGAAAGAAAACAGTAAGATGCCAAAAAGACTTTCAACGGAGCATAGATATGGAGTCTGCCAAGTGAGGTGCCCAAGGAAAGCGATTCATAGCCAGGTGGCTAAAGGCATTTTTCTCAGCTGTGAGGTGTTTCTAGCCATGGCAGCTGATATGGTCAGAATCTGGATGGAATTTTGGGCAACTAAGGAGCGTTTCAGGATCATGGAAGAGGCGCGGGGGGTGAACGTCTGGTGGGTGCAGATGTCCAAGAGATCATTCAACCTGCAAACATTTACAACACAAGTTGCCAGATTTCCAAATTTTCACTCAGAACTTTTCAAAGGAACAGACTCCTACAACGATTGAAGCCACGCCTCCATCGAACTCTCCTCCAGCACAGAGTGCCGTTGCACCGAGTCTTGGATGGGCATTTCGGCATTTCTTGGGCAATAATGGCAGTGGGGCAATGATGGCGATGATGAAGTTGGTGTTAGTTGACAACTGCGATATTTTTTGGACTTTCTTTCTTTTTGTGACTATATCCAAGGAGGAACATATCATAGCTTTTGCAAATCAAGGAGTAACAGGTTGACTTGTCACAATTCCACGTACAGGATTGCATTTTTGAATTCTTCAAGGTGACCCCTGGACATCAAAAAAAGCCCTTCATGGCTGGTTTGTCATGGATCCCCCCCCCCTTCATATTCATGAGAGCCGGGAGACAGATGGTTTGGTGGTACTCTGGTGTACGATAAAAACACTGTCACATGTAGATTTCGTTACATACACCCATAGATTCACCTCAAAATGATTCGCCTGGAAAAGGACGACTTTTTTTTGGCGTTTTTTGCGTTTTTTTGGATTATAGCCGTTCTATATGGATGTTTCCGAAAATAGTGGTACCCCCAAATCATCCATATTAATAGGGTTTTCCATTATTAACCAGCCATTTTGGGGGTTTTCCCCCTATTGTTTGGAAACACCCATATCAAGTGGGTTGTGACATTTGTTCTTTTTTGAGGACTCTGTTGGCATCAGCACGCCCTGTTCCACAGCTCATTGCTTTGCCAATCTTTGTGCTGCTCTGCGAGAAGGGTTATTTTGGGGTGCTCTTGGTATTTTTGGGGGAATTTTGGACACTTGTTAGTGTCCGGTGATGGAAAAAGTCCATTTCTGTTGCTTATTTTGGACTCTCAGGTTGGGTCAAATCCTCATGAAAAGGGCAGTTCAAGTACCAATTTGAAGCTCAATGGTGGTTGATGGGCAGGAACCTCCGTTTTTTTTGTTGTCTCCAAACATTTAGGGCAGCCTTTTTTTGCGGAAGTCCACTCATTGAGAGGCAAATGTCCCCAGCCAAGGCCCATGATGACCCAACCACCTCGAGCACTACAAGCACCGGCGCCACAAGCACAGAAAGCACTACCAATGGGTAGTCGGCGCCTTGCCAACCAAAAATCTGTGGTGCTTGGTAATTTGGCGTTGTTTGGCTGGTTGGTCGGTTGGGTGTCTGGTTGGCCGATTGATTGGTTGTACCGCTGTTTTGTTGGCTGTGATTTCCAGATGAGTGCTGGCGGTGTATCGCCTTCTTCTTGACCAGAGGCACCTTTGTATTACCAACAAAACAACTATACTCAACACTCCATATTTCACCACCCCGGCTAACCAGCAGAAGACTTAATTTGGCTTGGCAACAGATCTTAACCTTTACCTTCGCATCCATCCCATCATCTTGAGTCGCCAAGTTTCCCCGAATTCTCAGGATCCCGATCTCCTTGGCTGAAGCATCTTTGGTCAAACCCGAAGCGTTGGATGTGCAAAAGGAGGACCATGATGAACAGGGCTCTGATACTTCTTCCAAGGTATCCACCTTGGAGGTTGAAGATTTTTGTTTCCGATTTTTCAATGGCGAGAGAGTCAGTCAGTCAGACAACCCAGGTGGGCATGGATGGTCAGTCATTTTGGAAATTCCCAGGTGTGTTCCCTGGATGAAACCACCACGGATGACGAGGTGCAAACAGGGCGGGATTGCCTATTTAAGGTTAGTAGATATTTTGATAGGAATGTGGATGGTCCACGTTCTTCAAAACTGGAAGTCCAGTGTGGGCAAATCTCGACATTTCCAACAAAAACTTCAAGACTTTTTTGGACTCATTTTCCAAGATTTCATCCGAATGTTCATATTTCATCTGAGTCGTGAGAGACGAAATCATTTCGAGGCTGAACTGGAAAGCTTCAGTGACCTTCGCATTGAGTGGGTTCGAGCGACCTCAGAGGTTTGGGAATTTGGAACTGATGATTGGCTACGTATCACATACACTTCTATAAAACACATATGAAATACATGATAAATGATCTAATTAGCAAAAAAATATAATGAGTATACACTTTTTTAAAATGTGCATATATTGCGCGTACTTGAGAAAGTTCATCATCTTTTCTTGATTTTTTTCAAGCTTTCCTTCTTTTGGAACGGGGAACTATCTCCTTCACCCACAAAGGGCAGGTGCCTCCATGGCAGTCATGGAGTCAAGGTCCTTCAAACTTTGGGGCAAGATCTAAATTCTTTGACCCCAACACTTGGACATTCAAGATTCCATTTTTTACTGTACCGTTTTTTAAAAACTAGAAAGGTATTGAGGGAAAACGCAGCCAGCTTTTTGGTCATTCCATTTGGTGGTCTACTTCTGGAAAGTGGAGTCCGTGGAGATGACCTGGAAGGATCCATTTTTGTTCACAGCTTCCCTGCAAGGGGCCCTTGCCAGTGGAGCGCACCTTTATCCAGTTCAACACGCGCACTCAAGCACCTGGGCGGTTTGCGATTTGAGGTGATGGCTTGAGGACACACGAAAAACGCACATCAGCCAGGGCGAAAATCGCCCCATTGGCAATCCATGAATGTTGCTGGATGAATCTCCTTTTATGTATAAAGAGAGCCAATTTTTCAGCAAATCTTGTGCAGCTCTTGTATTTGAAAAGTTGGATCTTGAAGCTTTACAACCCTGTCTACAAGCTGTATCCAATTGATTCTGACCCAGGTACATCGTCGTCGCAGCAAGTCAGTCTGAGCTATTTTAGGGGCTGGATTTTTCAAGAGCATATATGCAGCAAAACCGACTCATCTGAGACAGTTAGACTGGTGGATTTGCAGCGGCTCGGATCTAAACATTCTTACGAAATGTGACCGGTGATTAGTGATGAGCTTATATATTTAGCAACCAAGTAGTCAATCATGCCATGCCTTTTGGATGATTCAAGGTGATGATGATTATGTTTGCCTCCTGTTTAATGAACATGAGCATCATACTTTGTTTTTGACTTCTCATAGTATTTTCTGACTTAAATTTCTTTGTTGCTTCCTTCCATCTGGGAGTTCTTTTTGGGAAAGGAGTCCTGTGATGTGGTTTTCCTTGCCAATTTAGATCGAAGCCGCAGCAAAGAGTTCACTTCTGGAACTGTTTCATGTCCCCAGCCCTACGTTGCTGGGGCTCCGGTGAGCCAGGCCCCTTGGCACAAACTTCCCCAAATCGATGCCCTGTCAGGCCCTATGAGCCCAAGACAGGGATGATCTGAGCCCTGATCGAAAACGGCCATTGCTCCAAGGAGATGATATTCGAAGATCGGGGTTTCAGTCGAAAGAGTCGGAGATTTCAGTATACCCAACAGAAGGAGGTTGGGAAGTTTCGTCAAAAAAGCTATTTGCCACCAGGACTTCCTCCCAATTCTGTACATGTTCCTCCAATAATCACACGACCCTCGGCTCATGTATTTGAATATCAGCGACTGTGACACATTGGCCTAGACCGTTCAACTGTTCCTGACATTTTCCCAACTTGAAACTAAGATTTGCATCCAAGACTTGAGATCCCTAAAGCGATGCCGTTTCGATCCATCGGCAAGCACGAGTTGGCGCCTGCGCCCGTTTCGAACAGCTCTGGACTGGACAGTGCCAAGTTGATTAGCGTGTGGGAGGACTCATGATGTCAAGGGTGTTGGCAGCTTGTCGGGATGATTTTCTCTTGTCATGGGGGAACAGATTGGTCACGCATGTTGATTTTTCATTGATTTTTCTGTTCTTGTCAAGCAATACCTTTTCGTAATGGTAGAATGCTACAGGATTTGGGAAGATTTCAGGACAGGGTTCTAGTAGTCTAGGCTTCCGGGTCTGTTTGGGTAGTGATGAGTGTCTGACCACTTTGACTTTCTGAACTGCTAAGCCGAAGAAGACAACCATGGTTTGACTGGCAGGATGTCTGTGAAAAAGAAACTCTCTGTGAAACTCTGAAACAGTCAATGCTCGTCTTGTTGCTGCGAAAATTCCCAACGTGGAAAGTGGAGATTGAATACAAAAATGATCACCAGGCCACTGTACAAGTTACTGATCAGAAATAATTTAGAGTCTAGGGTGACCTATGCATCATACTTTTGATGAGTGTAGGGTAACTACACCGAATCTAAGTCTGGAAGATGAGGAGGTTTTTCTAACTTGACGTATGTTGCAACAACTTTCTGCACTGTCAAAGTCCGGTGGAACTTCCCGAAGCCCGTTGGGCTGTCTGACCTTCAACAAAAGTGTTTTGAATCCGCAAAAAGGGATGGTGGAACGTCGTCGTTTCGGAGGGAAGCTAGCTAAGGGCGAAAAGAGCTGGAATATCCACGTTTCAGATTGATTTCTGCTTGAAGATAGGTTTTCATTCATTTTTAGCCATATGATTCGACCAAGTGTGTACTTTTTACTAAGCTAAAGACATTTAAGGATCGATGATGATTTTGTACGTGGATGTCTGTGATTTGATCGTTTTGATGATCGTTTTGACCCCTTAAAAAGGCAATTTGCCAGAAGTCAAAGTCGCTCAAGTTGTGTAACAAGGACTTTGGACTCCTTATGATCTATGGCATCCCGCACGTATTTTTTTCTCTTGAAGTGTTTTTTCACAATTTGGACTCCTCTTTGTAAGGACTTTGGGCATGTCCCATAAAGATTCCATCAGAAAATGGGTGGACTTGGACAACCCAGAAAATGGACAAATGGCCTTGGTTTTTGTTGATGAAAATGCTTCTGGGACGATCATGGTGCAGTAAGACTCTATGTCTATCGTTTTGTAGTTCAAGAGCAATCAATTCTTGCGATCAACACCGTTTGGCATTTTGTAGCACAAGATTTTGATGCTTTTGTACCAAGTCCAAAGTAGGCATTGTGTTGTGTAACCGTGTCCACCCCCCCCCCAAGACGACAGCTGTAATTTGGTTTGGGTTTGGGCCATCCATTTTTTGGAATGGCACCAGTGCTCAAGTCAATAAGGTGATGAGGCCCAAATCATCGAGGAAATAACGTCTGCTTTAAGACACCAGCCCAGCAAACAGTGTGTCTTGAAGTGTTAAACCTGGCAAGGTTTGGTCATGTTGTAGTCGAACCACGAACCACGAAAAAACCGATTTGGACACGTTCTGGATCCTTTTTTTGACTGAAAACACAGCTGACGTGATGGAGCATCCTTTATCCTTCACCCTTAGACCTTGGACGAAAGGGAATGATGGTTTCGCCACTCCTGCGGCGTATTGAATTCATTTGAGTGCATCTTGATTTTTGCCTAGCAGTTCCAGCGATGGGAAGGTTGAACATGAAGAAATGGGAGATTTCAGTCGCTGGATGTTGCGGGATTGTTTAAGTTGACCTGAGGCGCTTTTGCCTAGATGGCACCACGCGTGCGTTGGTTTGAAGGCTGCAGAAATGACATGCAGCCAAACAGCTTGAAATTTGTGGCATTTCTCCCTACTCCTTTCACGTACACCAATGACATACAGATGGAAAAGATCACTAGAGATGGAATTCATGATGTGAGAACACTGATAATTTATACATGATATATGCATTGCCATGCGTAAACCGGCTATTTGGGCACTTGCGTGTGAAGCCTATGCCATGCAGGAAAGCCTGCAGGAGGCTTATGAAGAGCCAGAAGTGTTGAAAATATGTGTGGTATGTAGTTGCAAAACCCGGTGATTCCATTTGGAAGTGATCATTAGTCGCTCAAAAATAGCGAGAAAGGCATGTGTACTCAGCAACGCACAGGTTTGAAACTTTGAAGATGGCTGCCTCCGGAGGATCGGATTCAGCTTCGCCCACGTAGGTCTGGACGATGCTGTGGACGATCCATCCTGCACGCAAAAACGTTAAGTTGGTAGTGTTGTTTCAAAGCTACGCCCACAAACTGGTGGTGCATAAGCTTTTGGACTCACATGAATCACAACAGAAAAAGATGAAAAGGAATATGTATCTACGGTATGCACCAACCCTGGGGTTCATCCAGAGTGCTGTTCATGACCCCACTGTAAAGATCAGTTGTTTGTCTTTCCGCTGTCAACATGCTCCTCATCTCCCACTTGTTGAATTATACATCCCTATAGATATTCGCAATCAAGTGCTGGCATTTTCGAAGAAAGAACGACATGAATCTGGGGATCTGATAAGAAGAGATGGCGACAAGTTGTGTCGTTGATGTGTAGTTAATCAGATTTTACGAAACAAATCCTGTTGAGAGAAAATGCAAACCCTTGGATACTTGAAACAGGGCCTCTTTGAGGCATGAGCAAGATTTCTATCCCAAAGGATGATACCCTCAAGTAGGACATTTTTTTTGAAGTTGCATATACCTTGATGTATGTAACTCAAGTATATTCAAATTGAATTATGTTTATGTACACAGATATGTATGCATATACGCAAGCAGACTCATTTTGTGATACAGTATATATGTTTTTGTTGCATGCAGATTGTTGGAAACCAACTAGTTTCATGGTCATAGTGAGATGCCGAGCATTTTGGGAGTGCATTTCATTAGTCAGGCATTGGATCAGCTAGTCAAAGTCATTTGTAGCCTCCATAGCACCATGATGCCAACCTCTGCACCCATGCCGTCCATGTCAAAATCAACGGGAATATAAATGTTTTTCGTTTTTGTGGGTCCAATGTTTTAGAGGATTCACGTCTGGGGTCACTTTGAGGGGGACAAAAGAGGTGTGCCGAGGGAAGCGGCTGTGTTATGCATTGTGACAACGACTACGACGACGACTACGACGACGACCTACGATGATGTTCAGGTCCAGGATTTTGTCTATCTTCTCTGAAGAACAGGTACCCAATATATCCCAAAATTCACTGCAACTCGGTTCCGCCGTCTGCTCAAGCCGTACAGACCAAAAATTGTGCAGAAATCGACGAAAAAAAGAATCCTTCGCATCCTGTGACCCTCATCATGTGTGTGGGTGCCCCAATCATCGCAGAAGCTTGGCTCATGCAGGGGGTCCATGATCCTGGAAGGACAGGGGGTCAATGAAGGCTCTATCTTGGAGATCCAGTTCAAAGATACAGGTGTCAGAGTCGATTTTTTACAAACTCAAACCATTTTTCAAGTATCTCTTGCCATTTTTCAAACCATTTTTCAAGTATCTCTTGCCATTTTTGTGAGGAAATACAAACTCAAACCATTTTTCAAGTATCTCTTGCCATGTTTGTGAGGAAATACAAACCCAAACCATTTTTCAAGTATCTCTTGCCATTTTTGTGAGGAAAACAAACGGCATTTTGCTGTCGAAAAAGTCTGGAATTCATCTACTTTCATCCAGGTCATGCAAGTTCATATTCCCATACATTCACTATTCGATTTATAGATACAGGATTTGATAGGTACATGATTTTGGGCTATTGGAAAAACTCGCCACCAGAAACGCCTACATCAAGTCTCACTTGGGGATTGAATCACCCAGTGTTGGGTTTCCGATGTCGGAGGTTTCGGGTTTCGGTGGTCATGGGGACCCGTAGCTGGATGGTTGGAAAATGACACAAAACAACAGGTCGTGCTGCACGACATTTTTGGTCATACGGTTGGATGGTTCAGAATTTCCGGCCTTAACGCACACCCTGTTTACAATCCTGAAATCCTGTGAAGCATGGGGATGAACTCTCAATATCAACTGGTGCTCGCCGGATTTCTGAACCATCAACAGTAGCGAAAGGTGTTTCCTCTTTCAATGGGGCCTAGGAGACCTCTACCATCCTGAACACTGGCGCTGTCCCGGATTTGCAGGCAGCATTTTTCGTTTTTGCTGGGGATGACATGACTATTTTATTGGGGTTGCCATGTTATGCAATATCAGGACTTACCACAATCCAGGACTGTGAGATCCCTGCACTTGATGTGGTGGGTCAGCTGGGACAAATGCCTTTGAAACAGGGAGGCCACCAAACACTCCAAAGGGATTGGTGAGTAGATCTAGAATAACCCGTCCTTCTTTGCGTTGTGGGAAGATTTGACAGAAAACATCTTAAACATCTGGGTGAATCATGGCTGGCTTGGGGCAATGTCATGGGCTGACAAAGCAACCAAACTGATTCTGATGCTGAAATCTGGCGTGTTCTCTCGGGGGAAAAATCCACCCACCCACACACTATCTCAAAAAAAAAGAAGCTGTCGCAATAGAAAGTCTTTCTATGAGGAATGAAACTGCTCTCCATTTACTTTGTTGAAGTTCATTTCTACCAAATACTGTATGGGTGTTTCCAAAAATAGGGGAACCCCAAAATGGATGGTTTATAATGGAAAACCCTATTAGAATGGATGATTTGGGGGTATCATTATTTTCGGAAACATCCATATATATCTTGAGGTTTCACCAAAGGTGAAAGATCTGCCGAGATAGGGAAAAACGCGGTTGGTGGTTCCACCACCGGATGTTTCAGCCCGAGGCCATCGATGAGATCTTGACACAAGCCATCAGGGCAGGAGAAGAAGCCTCCAACAGGCGATTTGGATGCCAAATCGTTTGGATAAACTCCTTGGAGTTTTTCATGTCACCCTCATGTTTTTTTTTGGTGGAAAAACGGAAAAACTCCAAACTTTCACAATCCAAAGGATGAATTTGTAGGAATTTGGTGGTGCACCACAAAAATCACACTTTCGAGATGTGAGACGTAGTGACTTGAAACCATTTTTTTAAGGGGGCCTCTTTGGAGTGAGTTCATCAGACATAGGAACTGGGAAATGAAGATGTTGCTGCACCTCAGGGCCATGAAGCGTCGAGTTCGCCAGCGACTGCATAAGACGCCCAGCATAGATGGGCCGATGGGTTTAGGGACATGAACTCATGAACTGCTTGAGTGAGATAGCAGGAGACTGCGCCAAGATTTTAGGAGTCTCTGAAAAAAGCAGTGACATATCTGTTTTGAATTTGCATGGTTGTCTTTGGCAAGACTCCCTCACTTGAGCTCTTAAGAAGCAGGTACCCTCTAAAGTGCTCCAGTGTTGATAATAAGGGATGTCGTTTAGTGCTTTTTTGCTCCATTCTCCAAGTGCTTCATCCAGATCTTGGTTTTCAGAAAATATTGCCAATCAAACAACACGCACCTCCTTTCTCAGCACTAAGGAAGCTGGGTAGCATGCTTTCCAAGGCAGGGCAAGCTAAGAATGGGTGAAACTCAGCTTTCATGACATGCAAGGCATCCAAGATGAATCATGAGATCTGGATTTTTTGCCGCCAAGAAATCCAAGACTTGGGAACTCAGTGGTGCAGTCCTTCGATCCGTCTTAAAACGATGTGTGTGTTGCCAACAGATTGGCTGATCATTTTTCGGGATGACATCAAGGTACCTGAATAATCAAAACGGACCAGACATTTCGGTAACCAGAAAGGTCCGGTAGGTCCTTTCTTCCAGGTGTGATCGGTGTGATCGATCGGCGCAATTTCAGGCATAAGATAGAAATCCACTACCAGGGTTTTTTCGTTTCCCTTGGGCCAACTGGCCCACGTCCTCCAGGAGGATTTTGAGGCTGCCATGGAACGCTTCAAGCTCATGGAGGCTCCCATTGCGATGTTGGTTGATTTTGTAGGTCCAACCCTGTGGCTTTGGTAGGGGACATTTTTGGGACATATCCCCTTTTTAAAGTCAAATTTGAGTCGATGATTGATGATTTTCCTTTTTCCCGTTTGGTGGGATATGTGAGTTCCCTAGAGGGTATGAAATGAACCTCTTTTCGTTGGTGGCGGGGTGTTCAAGGACAATGGAATTGAGGCTGTCGCAAAGCCGTCACCTGGCGGGGTGTGAAAAAGGCCGGGCATTTGAGGCTCAAGAAAAAGTGACAGGGATTCGATGCTTTTTCCATTTGGCAGGGATACACACACCCAACAAAATAACATGACAATGGAAAATCACCATTTTTAAGAGGAGATACAGATCTATACATCCTCAACTTGTTGTTTTTCCGTTGTCATGTTAGTTTTCGGGGGGGGGGTTGGTAATTCTTTCAGGCTCCAGTGCCATTTTTTGCTGCCCTGCAGTGATCAATTTCTCACTGTCCCAACACACAGTTCCACCTCTTTTTCGTGATCAGTTTTCTAGTCTCCAACCTGGGGTTATAAATCCCAATTTGCCAATTTACCTTTTTTGTTCTTCCCGCAGACTTCATCAGCAGTCTCACTAAAGATGAGCATTGGGAATCTTTTGAAGACAAGGGGCCGATTCACAATAGTCTAAGAATTTTCGAAGGATTTGCAAAGACGTCATATCACCACGAAGCATCTTTGAAGCTTCATCCTTGGATTCTTTCCAAGAAACATCAATGCTTAAGATCTTAACACATTTTTTCTTTCACGCGGTTCAGTGGGTGAAATCCTTTAAGGTATTTGAACATCCGACCTATGCCTCAGATTTGTGGCTTTGCTGTTCCAGTGTTTCTCGGCGCTGGGTGAGTTGATGAAACTTTCAGCCAAAATGGGATGTGAATCCAAGGTTTTTTTCGAAACGACGGCCAAGCGGCTGCAAACTCCAAGGCACAAACGATTATCTAAACAAATTTGTGAGATCCAGATTTTTCGTATCCTTTTTCAGAGGCAAAAAACCACAAAAAAAGGGCATGAATTTCTCAGATTAAAAATTTGCCTTAGCTGCTTTTTTTTGCGCTGAGATTCGTTCCAATGGCGAACCTCCGTCCCGCAGTTCCTTTTGCCGTGATGAACTGTGAAAGCAAAGCTCAGAATCAAGGCTGGTGGATTTCATGGGAAAGAATCACCGAATGAAAAAAGTGAGGCCAGATGAGATGTCACGAAAAATTGGGATTTTGAAGAGTAAGATGAGTAAGATGTGAATATGTGGAAGTTTTTTACCCCCTTCTTCTTTGTATTGCTAGTATTTTTTCCATTTTTTGTTGTTGAAAATCAACACCACCTTTTTTGGTCGTTACCACTTCACACCTTAAGGACCGGTTCGATTCGTTTACCGAATCCAGGTGTTGTAGCCGGCGTCGCAGCCAGTGATACCACGGGCTTGGATGACTTGGAAGAGCTTAGCGACTTGGAGAGTGTCAGCCATTGCTGGGAACGAGCCCTCAGTGAGGACCGAAGGTCGAACAAAGAAATGAAAGGTTTTGTTGAGGGTGGGATGTTTTTCCTTCGGGTTTTGAACGTGGAAGAGTCTGGGAATTCACTCCGCGAAAATGAAGGAATGTCACTTTGAAAAGGGAAACATTTTCAAAAGCAAAGGCTTGTCTTCCATCTAGCGTAAAGCACATCACAAATGTAAAATGGGTTCCATTTTTTAAAGTGAAGGTCACCGGTCACCAGGCTTCGTTTGGGCCTGTAGCCGAAAAAAGGAGTTTGGATGCAGACTTCTTGATGTCGTGGGTGGGATCATCAGATCATTTTCTTTTGTTAGGTGGCAAGACGTGTTTTTCAATGTATTGTTTATGTGTTCTGCCCGTATGCAACCTGTATTTCTTACACATCAACACGTGGTAACCCAGAAATTTGCCTTCCTTCACCAAAAAAGAACAGGAGACTTGCGTGAATTATTCAAGCCCAGTGTTCAGAGAAAGTTACGTATTTTTTTTTCCAGGGACCCATGGTGGTATCTCACTTTTTGGGAATTCATTTTTGCATCTCCATGCATCTTCGCGGGACAATTGGAATGTTGAGAATTCAACGTTGAGAGGACCTGCCACCGGTAGAACGAACCTTCATCCACTTCGACACCAGGCTGGGAGAAATTCGAAGCTGCTGACCAACCACGGGGGGTAGCGTTTTAATGCGAAAAAATCACAGGCGGAGTTGAATCTCCATAGACTTTTTTCGCACAGAGTCACGGATTTTGTATCTGTTTCAGCACGCAAAGAAATTGGCCACAAAACTCCAGGTTGCATCTCCATCGCCGTCGTTCTCGCTCAGTTTAGGCAGGGTTCCTTCTCGGACACCCACGGATGGGCGGTTTGGGAAGCTAAATTCTTTTACCTCCGTGGTTAAGAAAGTGATGATACACCAAAAGAGAAAACACTAGTTTACTTGTTGCAATATCATTCTCTAGCTCACAAGAATATTTGACTCATGAGGAGCCGTGGGTTTTAGTTTTGCTTGAAGTTTTTTGGTTTGCGATAACATGATGGTGATTTTGTGTCTGGGAATCCCAACAAAATGTTTTCTGAAAGGCTTTGGAAAAGACCTCCCAGATTCTCCATGGATGGTCTTAGCTGGGTTCCTTTCGGCTTCCGCCAGGTGATCATGTCCTCTTTGCTACGGCGATTTGTTTAATTTGAATGACGAAGAGGGTTTTCACCCATTTGCATGATCGCACCGGGTGCCCTTTCGTCGCAATTTCGAAAGCGGTTGACCTTTTCGGTACCGTTTCCTCGCAGCTTCGCGCGCATCGTTTCGAGTGCCGGCGTTTCCAGTGCCCTGCTGGGTGGTCTTATCAGTTGGACCTTTTTTCCCAAAAAAGTTGTTTTTGGAACAACGGCGAGAGGTAAACAACAAACCTTTTTTTCAGTGTATTATAGATAGAACTCAAATGAGATTTCGTTGCTTTTATCATCCTGAAACCAATGATACTCGTGGCAATTGCGGGGGTAACCAGTTCAAAATAGCAGGATTTCGTTCGATTGTTTTTCAATTTTTGCAGTCCAACACTTCCATTGATTATCGTTTGGCCAAACAATTGAGAAGTTTCTGCCGAAGGCACGTCAAGTAGAAAGGGTCCTGTTCATAGACTTAGATGCGTCCGCCAAAAAGTGGTACAACATGTTCAACGTACAGATGAGTTGGGTCGATGTTGTAGTCCGATCTTACGAGTTTTTTCATGAAAGATACTCGAATTGGATGAGAAATGGAACATGTAGATGTAAAAGATGAGTGCAACTCCTTGGGTCTGGAACCATGAACTTTGGATTCTTTTTGAATACACGAGTACTTCTTCTTTCAAGCTGTACATCCTTTTTCTAAGAACTCGAATTATCCATTCGTCTCTTTCCGAGTTATTTTTCAAAAGCTGAGATCTTTTGATGACCACATCCGATGATGGCGGGCATTGCTGGCACCGGCAGAGTTTCTGCAAGCTTTCGGTGAGGACTGCCCCACGTCGCGGCCCGCTGATTCCTTTGAGGCTCTGCAGTTTCTCGGGGGCCCATGAGCCCAATGTGCCGCTGGGACCCTAGGAACAACTTTGCGCAAAAAACACCCGTGACCTACGAGGCTAAAACTTGTATTGTGATGTTTTTGTGTTTATCTGATCAGGTGTGAAACCTATGAACCCCCCCTAGATCCTGCAATTAAGCATGTCGTCTTTTGGTAGCCATTTTTTTGTTTAAAGTTCTTGGTTGTCAATTTTCTTTTGCGTACAAGTATAGCCTTTTTCTGGCATGGCTACCTGTGGCGGGGTCCTATGTGCCCCATAACGCGCGCACAGAGAAAAATGTGGGAAGAACTGGTCCGGGATGGTTGCAGAAACTCACCGCGTCACTTTGGGACGGGGGGGGCAAGCAAGAAAAAACGGGGTGGTTTTCGGTGTGTTTTGGGGGGAAGGTCAGATGATTCAAATTTCCCTGAACTCAACTGATGGGAATCTGGATTCCAATTCTATGTATATTACATTTGTATATACAGTATACATATATAAAAGATATTTAGGTGGATTATGGGGCAAAGGTCAAGGAACGCTGTGGCTCTATGTTTGAATTTCGCGGGGTTTTTGCTTCGGGAGCGGAGAAGAGGTACCTCTGCGCACCTTTGCAGTGGGATCGCTGGCCCTCTCCTTCCCAGCCACCTGGTTCACCGACAGCTCCTTGACGCTGAGACAAACTTGGATCATGAGTCAAAATCCTGGTAGACCGTTTTTTGTGGAGTGGAGTACTACCTGGTGATGTAGGGATTATTGAAATAGGCCTCTACTTTGTTTCATTTTTTGAAACCAAAAGGCATTGCTTACATTGATGAGCCACGTCTTTGCACCACGCATCGACTTTCAAGTGAAGACGTGTGTGTTCGTGAGTCTTGGACATGACCTTGGTATCAATTCAAGATGTAAATCAAGGATAGGCAATTTCGTTGGAGACTCAAGGCTCTTGCCAGATTTCGGAGGTGATGGTTCATGTCTTTCAAAATTTACATGTTTTTTGCAAGGTATTTCCTTTGTCAGTAGTGCTGAAGCATTTCTGGGTCTGACTGTTTGCTAGTCAGCTGGTCGTCATGATATGCAGATATATTTGCAGAGATGACCCCAGGTGTAGCGAGGTATTGGCAAGCGATGTCGGGAGAGACAAGTCGAGGAGGTGACTTGGTGGAGAATCAAACATACCATGAATCAACTGATATCGGAAATGTGAAGGGAAGAAGTCACATTCAAATTCAGTTGTTTTTGATTGGTCATTGGTGTTGGAAATTTGAAGATTTGCAAGTTTTTCAAGTTTTCACATCGGAGGCAATTTGTGATTGTGAATCAAAAGATCCCCCAAGGCGTTTTAGCAGAGATGATTGTGACGGCTGGCGCATTTGCTTGGCTTGCCTTCGGCACACATCTCATCAGCATTACCCAGAATGCGGGCCAGGTGTGTTCATCCATGGCTATGAGGGAATGATCTACACCAATGAACACACAACCAACAATGAGTCAATGAGTAATGGTTTTTTTTGGTCACGTATTTTTTCTTGTTTCTCTTGTGTTTCTTTGTCTCTTTTAAATATGGTATTACTCTGGGAATTCGAAAGGAGATATTTGTCCTCTGCTTTTTTAAAGTGCAACAAACAATCACTTCTCCTCCCGATGATCAGCCTGTTCAGACTGCGCCGTTGCTGTTCTGGAACAGCTTCATACAATGCAGTGCCACTTGGCAAAAATTAAGAAAAAACATCCCAAGTAGTCGCGTGGTCGCCAGTGTTACGAGTTCTGCTGGCAAAGAAAGTGTTACAAAGATAGGTCCAAAGCAGGGGGATCACAAGGATTGTGAGAGATACGTCAGTTAAATGTGGATCGAAGGATAGATATATATGTGACTATGGTGGTATTTGATTTGGTGAAATGGCGGCTTGCCAAGAAGGCAAGTTTCCCCTCACATCTTTAAGACGATTTGAATTATATACTGTATCTATCATGGAAAAAAATCTGCTCAGCTGCTCTATCATTTATTCAAACAATGAACATACATACAGTAAACTTCAGCACAACAAAACTCCTTCAATCTCCGAAAAATGACAAAAGTTCCCTGGAAAACCCCTTCCATGGCATCACCCAGGCCGCCTGGTCTTGCTTGACCTTTGCAATCCTTGCCTTGATTATCTCCACGGTCTTGACGTTGTCCATGGGCCAAAAATGATCCATGAAGTGGGCATTGTGAAAACTGCCCGAGCTTCAGAAGTAACAAAAATGATGAACAAAGGCTGGGATCTACTGAAAATGATGTTGAGATACTTGTGTCAAAATGAAATTTTACCTTGAAACGATCACTGTTCTTTTTGATCCCCCCTTTCAAAGAAAAGCAGGGTGCCGGGTTGGGTTGAATCATTCCGCATGTGAAAAAACGGTGAATTTTCGGGGGATCCCTGCGACTGGAAAGGAGGTGTTTGGACCAACCTCCAGCCGTCCCAGCAGCGACCGAAAAACATCGTGACGTGACGAACAACGAATCGCCACAGGTGGATTTCAATTCTCTGGATGTTGTTTCTGGGAATGGATTTCTGCAATGTTTTTTCACGATGTTTCTTTGTGGCGAACGCTGCGGGTTCCAATGCATTCTAGAAAAAAGATGCTGAACAAAATGCTGACCGACCTGTTTCTTTTCGTTGTCAGTTTTGTTGGAGAGTGAACTTGTATGTGAAGTATGAGACGATTATCTCAACAAGCAAGCCGCTTTTTGATGTGGTATCCGGTATCTGAATCTAACTGGGAGCTTTTTCGGACTGCAAGTTGAAATCAGGATGTTGATTCACTATGAAAGTGGCCATGTCTTTTGGGTGCTAATAGGCCAATGGGTTTCTTAAGCACCTGTTGGAAAACGATCCACGGGGTCGACCGTGTTTGGTTTTGCTGAAAAAACCAGCAACCTGCAGATGAAGATTGGAGGAACTCTTATTCTGAAAATGGGGAAAGTAGATTTTTTTGCATCCGTCCAAGGGAAAGTAGCAGCACAGCTCTTGTGTGTTTCTTGCACCTGCCAGGGATCCTTTCTTCCAGAAACAGTTGTGAGTGTTGATCAGTCTTCGACACCTCAGGCTATAGCAGCTATGGACGATTGCAAGTGATATCTGTGTCCCATAGGTTTTCCTCCCAATACACCAAACTCTCCAAGATCTATATACATGGGATGATTTTCCTACAAAAGCAATTTTGGAAACAGCCCATGTTCATGTTCCCAAGTCATATTCATCTTTCAGCAATTCAGCATCACCGAGGTCACCAGGACGTTCCGACCCGTTCGCTCGAGGGCCCAGGGAGAGTTGCCTCTCGTTGCATCCGAGGATGCATCAGCCGGTATCTTCACAGTAGGAATCCAGTCTCAGACATTTCAAGTCTTTCTTTCCAGAAATTTCGGGTATGAAAGCTATAAATCTCAATAGGTGCTAGATGTTTGAATTACTAAAGGCTTATTTATAGCGTTTATGTCTTGGTACAGAAGGATTGCCAAACCCTGGGGCACCATCATCTTTCCCTTCACTCCATGAACTGAACGTGGAATTTCCGCAAGTCAGCGGGGAATTCCTCCAAATGAACCTGGCGGGTGTGTTTGGGGCTTGCCAAAACCTTTATTCGATCTATTGATTTTTATGAAGGGAAGCCCATTATACTACAATCTTAATTTTCCACGGCGTTGCGCAGTGTTTTGGCGCCAAATCTATTGTCAACGAGGGGAGGTCGGGAAAGCCACAGAATCGTTCATAATCCTTTTCAGCTGGGATCTTAAAAGGGACATGTTGGCAAAATGAGGAGCCCCAGCTAGCGATTGACGATACTTGAATCAATCCTGATGTTTGAATGTTCCAGGTACCTTCACATCCCAGTAATTTTTTTTGGGGGTTGGTGAGGTCAATACATGTCCCTGATACTTCCTCAGAAGTCCTCGATGAGGATGATGATGATGATGATGATGATGATGATGATGATGATGAAGAAGAAAACGATAAAGACAAGTAGGCCATTTCTTTCCAATCGCAGAAACAACGCAATTCTGCCGCCGCCACTTGCCGTTGCCAATCATGATCATGGAGACCATGGTGCTCTTCTTATGCCAGTCAAACCAGTCAAAGCCAAGATTCAACCTAAATGGTTGATTGGCGTTTAAAAGCTGGTGGTTTAATAAAGTCGGAAACCTCCCTAGCGCAAGGACTCTTACTCCGGAATATTCTTCAAAATTGCATGCGGAGACCTTGAGCCAGCAATTTACCCCTGGAAGATACCATCCCTGTTCGGAGATGGCAGTGTTGTTTAGGGCATTTCAAGGGGATGACACTACCTAGTTATGTGGGCATAATTTCATAAACCATTATATATAAGGATCCCTTCATTAAACAACCAGCATTTTCAATGGAAAGCTAAGTGGTGGCAACTCAAACATTTTTTTTTTCAACCCGATCCCTGGGGAAGTGGAACCCAATTTGACGAGCATATTTTTCAATTGGGTCGTTCAACCACAAACTAGATTAGAAATTCCTACCCAGTTCTGTGGGGATTATAATTTATAATAGCTATTATAAGGTCTATCCCCATATAAACAACCAGTATTTTTCAATGGTTATTGAACAACCAGTATTTTCCAACAAAATATATCAAAAATCCCTATTATATCCCTATTAAGAATTCCTGTTAATTTCAGGGCCGGGTCCGGAGATTTCTCCCGTTGGAACGCAGGAGGGAATCCATGCTGGAGCTCAGTCCTGTCATTGCTTTGCCATCCGGGAGCGCGAGCCATGAAGATCTGTAGCTGGGATATCTTGGGAGTTGTTGTTATAGGGTACACATGTAGATAATATACATATATTTTATATACAAATATATACATATATCTTTATATACATATATATATATACAAATATATAATATATACATATATTTATATATACATATATATACACATATATACATATATTTATTTACATACAAATATATACATATATTTTATATACAAATATATACATATATCTTTATATACATATATATATATATACACATATATACATATATTTATATATACATATATATACACATATATATATATACATATATATATACATTTATATATACATATATATACATATTTACATATATATATATACATACATTTTTTTTCGTTATATACATATATATATACATATTTATACATATGAAACTTGGAGTTGATCAACCACATGCTCTGACAGAATTTGGGAATGGATGATGTTGAGGATTTGTTTCTTCAAGGTCCTTTCTTAGTTCAAAGGTCAAAATTCCTTCTCATTTCGGGAGGGATTTTGAACTTCCCCCTAGCTTCCTTCTTACATCGCAGTGAAAGAGTGCAGAGAAGAAGCCCAAAATGCTCGTGTTTGAGCAATTTTTAGTAGAAGTCATGTCATCATCTTACCAACTTCCTTCACCAAGACATTCCACACAAAAGACCTTGCCTTTCTTATATATCAACTAGTGGTTGATTGGTGGTTTGGGTCCCGGTGGTTTGGATTTTTGGGATCCTCAAAAATGAACGGGATTCTTACAAACAGCACCCCGATGCGAATCCCAAACCACCAGGCCCCAAACTACCAATTTACCATTAGTTGATTATAGACACAATCAGATTCCACCTTCTATTGACCATCGCCTCCCAGCATTGAACTTCCAGTTTCCAGGAGTGGTTTCCATGAGGTTGGAACCTCAGTTTCGGTGTTGTGACGAATTCTCAGCCAGGGAGTTGCAATTTTTTGGGTTTCCAAGACGGATACAAATCCATACATGCCGTTCTTTTGCATGTTCAATATATTGTTTTATACAGTTCAATGTGCCCAGTGCTAGATAGACATGGAGGTGGAAACATGTTTATCTCAAGGATTTTTTTTTAAATCTAGGGCGGTCCGGAGTCGGAAGAGTAGAATGCCTTGATACAAAATCTCAAGGGACGATCCTCAATTCTAGGCCTTCCAAAGCCTGATGAAAGCACAACAAAAACTTCCAGATGTAGATGAGATGGCCCGACAATTCCCTCACAATCTTGGGTCCACGCCAGAAGAAAACAGTATGACGGTATGGGTCAGCTAGCTATTGACAATGGAAAACTGATACCAACCAATGCGGCCCATGTGTGTAAGTTTCCTTGCATCATTTGTTCAGGACTCGCCTTCGGAGCCCGACCTTGAGGTGGGGAAGATGATGGCGGAAAAATTTGTCCCCCAAAATGGTTTTTCAGGTGTTTCACCAGCAATGCCTGGGTTTCCAAAAAGACATTTTTGCTGAACTTCCCATTTTCGGAACATGGTGGGTGGGGCAGTTTTGTTGGAGATCGGATTTTTGTTCACTGGTCGAACATGAAGTTCACAAGGCCCTTCGCACCGGAGATCAGCTGGTTCCAGGCGACCGTCGCGCCATTGAGGGGTTGTAAGCCCACAAGGAAGATGACAGAGCTTTTTCCCCGAAACAGTCGGAAGATTGGAGGAACCGCTCAGAATTTTACCGTTTCTATTTCAGCTTTTGACATGTTGGTTGGGGGTAACCAGCAATTCTTAGAAGCGATGATGACGATCAATTTTCGCCAGCAAGGGGTCCGATGAACCCTCGCCAGGTTATCAGGCTTGGCCTGGAAATAACAGGTGGGGTGTGGGGTGAGGGGGTGCAAGCCATATTACAGACCACATACCCTCCCTGAAACTGGCAGCAAAAGCACCTGAAAATGGATGGTTTCCAATAGGAATCTCCGAACTTCCAGGGGGGCCCTGTTTTCAGGGGCGAACTGCTTTCAGGGAGGGTACATTTTATGATGCAAAGTTTTTTTTGGTAGAGGCACTTGTAGCAGATTCAGCGAGGAAGATCGACATTTTGCTGGTGAACCATCTCAACACCCGGAAGCGTTAATCCACCTTCTTTGAAGAACCCAATCTGTGATCCAAATGGAACTGACTTGTGCCTAAAAGCCTGGTTGCTTGATTTAAATTGATCTCACAATTTTAACAGGATTATTGTAGCCCACCTCGAAGTTTTTTGTTCGCAGCTGAACTTTGAAGAGCTGTATTCCACATTGATTCTCATGGGATGAGCCAACGTGGGGAATACATCATCTATTGTTCCAAGCCATCATTCTTATCCACAACACGGTCTGTCAGTGAAATTGATCACCCACACGAAACATCTAGAAACATACAGTGGAAGTTCTCGATGTTCAAGATATACATCGATCCAAACTTTGCCACAGAAAAATGACCAAGCTAAACAGGGTGATTCGGGGTGCAACCTCTCCCTCGCTGCCGATCCCTCGCCGATTGCAGGTTCTTCTTCAAAGGACGATGCATGACAGGTCCGAAAGCTTGGGAACTGATGTTCCAATCCAGTGAACCAGCCGAAAGGATGCACAGAACTACCAGCCGCGCCCAGCAGATTTTGAAAGATCGACACTTTAAGTCAGCAATGAGTACTTTTTGTAGTTGAAGTCCTAATCATTATAAAAAACTCGGACTTTTGCCAGAATTCATGACACCCCGTGGACCCAACAAAAATCAGCCAAACCGCTCCGTAGCCTTGAGTAATACTGAGGTCCCGAGCCAGCAATGTTGCTTTGCACCTCCACTCTGTTGGGGGTCCCAAAGTTACAAAGCTTGGGGTGGAGGATTATGAAGTCCACCAGAGTGCAGTTTTCAAAGCCAATCTAATATCTAATGTAAAATTTTTCAGGGTCGGATTTTTCGAGTCCTGATCCCGGATTTTAGCCCTTTGGTGGGACAAAAAGTCATAAACACCCAGAATACAAGAGAATTAAACAGTTAAAGAAGAGCTTTGAACAACAAAAAACATGGACAACCACCTAAAAACCTGGGAAAACCTCGAGAAAACCAAAAAAACAATGCACCAAAAAAACAAAAAAAACAATTCTCAGGGAGTCTTGGTGAAGCACCCCAACTTCCTGAAGAGTCTAGAATTTACGTTTATTTTTTGGTTTTATTGTTTGTTTTTTTGTTTTCTCGAGGTTTTGGTTGGTTTCTTGAAATTTCTTGAGTTTTTTGTAATGCGGCTGCGAGTGGCTTTTTGCCACTCCCCCCTCTTTCTTTACATAAAGAACTCTTGAGTAGGTAAAGTAGCCTTTAGAAATGTGGCGTACTTTCATGAAGAAGTGGAAAGCTGTTCTCGAACAGTGTCCTTTTGTTCAATAGTTTCCGTATCTTATGTAAGCAGCATTCTTTTCACAGCAGGCTGTATTTCTTTGTGAAAGCAAACATGTTTGTTGCGTAGCTGGTCCTTGCAAAGCCGCATTTTTTGTTGTTGCAAAATTAAGCTAGCCCCCATATTTGAAGAATTCTTTTGCTAAAAACAATCTCTGTTTGTTGACAATTGCGTTCAATGTTACTATCGACAGCTGGGTCATTCATGAAGAAGTTGTCTTTTCTTTCTTATATTGTTTGTCCCCTTTTCCGGTAGCCTTCGTAGTAAAATAGCCATCTTTTGGTGGGTGACTTTCTTCAGTGATGATGTACGGTAGGTACACTGTGACACTGTAAGTCTTGTTCTCAAGTGATCTTCGTGCAAAAGTAGTTTTGCTTTGGTTAGAACTAAACAGTTGCTATTTTAATAAGAGTCGACTTTCTTTATTGAATTTAGCCTGCCGCATCATAAAGTAGTCTTTGACTTTTCTGAACACATTGATCGTTTTCAGGAAGCCGTCAAAAACACTGAACAGACTATACTCTAAAAGTCCCAGCAGCCCCGGATAGCCAATATTTGAAATCAGAAATAAAACGACTTGAGAAGATCAAGATGTATGCTTAGATACCTAGATTGAACCACAAAGAACTCAAATTACTTTAGAAAGAAGGCTTCGCATAAAAAACGCGCATGTTTTTTTACGCATTACTTTGAAAATGTCCAACACATATTTACTGTGTTCTACTTAAGAATTTTCCAATGAAGCCTTGCCTACAAGTACATCTTGAAGAAAAATCTAAACTTCAAAAATAAAGGCATTTGGTGATTGAACAAAGCTTCTTTTTGAAAGTACAGCTGCTCTGCAAAAAAGAGAGGGCAATAGTTGTACTTTAAGAAACATCACTTCAAACAGCACAGGCTGCACAGGCTGTTGAAAAAGAGGTGCTTTTTAAGTATAAAAAGACATAGAGATGACTTTCAAGAAAATTGAACATTAGGATAATCACCTTTCAACTTTTTCTGACAAGAAGGCAGTTTGTACAAAGAAGGCTGCTTGTGGAAAGGCTGCTAGATGATAAACAAAATTGATTCAAACGAAACAAATTCATTTTGGCTAAGAACGAATTTCAAAAAAATATATAGCCAAATTTCATATCATATATCTTTGATCGAAATTGTGATATTTCCATTTCATAAACCAATAGAAAATTGCACTCTGGTGGCCTGCCAGACTCTTTTTGTTAGTGTTTGGAATAAATGGAGCTGGTAATGGTTTTTTGAGAATCTTCTTTTGGTGTCGTTGAAATGTACAACTTGGTGCTCTTTCCCAAGTTGAGTCTCATAGTCTTGGTAGCTGAGGCTCATTCTGCCCGTGGGTCTCTTCTTTGCCACAGCACGGGGCCTTAACGGAACGAACCACTGATTCGCCTTTTCGCACATAAATTCTCTCAGCCAGTGGGATCTTGAAAGAACCTGGAGTCTTTTCTTTTGGCTTCTTTGATAGGATATATTTTTTATATGCGTTTTTTTGCAAATTTTCCAGCTAAACATTACAATCTTATCAGATTGTTCTGAGGTTTTCAAAAAGAAGGTGTAGCTTTAAATTCCGATGGATTTTTTTCCATGTTTCGGCAAGCAGATGAGTTCCCCATAAAATCCATCAGTTGAGTTCCGAAAAGTCAGAATGGACCACCAGACTTCAGAGTTCGGGACCAAGGCTCTCTCTGGCGAGATTCAGTCATTGAAGGGTGGGAGAACTTGGAATGAAAGGCATGGTCCAAAGGCATAAGATGTAACGGCTGTAAGGCTTAAACGACCCCACAAAGTTGAATCTTCAACTTAGATCTACAGCTCCGCACGAAAAACAGCTGTGAAGCAGTCAAGGTTGGTCGTATGCCATTGAAGTTCATGGAGTTGTGCATGGTTTCTGTGGACATTCTCAGCTGGCGGTGATCAGCTATGACCGGACAGCAGGTTCGACTAGATTCTAAAGCATGTAGGAGACAGCCAACCCGTGGCCCCCCATTTCAGCCAAACAAGCTTGAAAACTGGGTTCAGCCAAAGTGCAGAGCAGTCAGTTGACGTACCCATGTAGTTTAGCCTAGATTCCCAGAAAGAAGGTGTGCAAGACTGTACCGTACATCCATTCAAATTTGGTGTGAACTTCAACTCTACTTTTCTCAAGCCATTGGTTTTTGAGTGTTTTCTTTCATTGACTATCCCCCCCAACTGTATCCACATTTGCCTTCGACGTGGGACGCGGATCATGGTTCATCAACTTCCTCAGAAGGGGTGGCTGACCATGACTTCGGGCGACGATGAGATTGAGGGCTGTGCGGATGACCATCAACTGAGACGCCTATCGTAGGGGGCCCAAGGGATATCGGAGAACCCCCTTGGCTGTTGGTTGCCGTTGATGAGAGGCTACTGCGAAGTTGGGCTGTTCCAGAATACATGAAATTGAATACCCTCATGAAATGGGGATGGTCATACTAACAACTACGAAGTGTAGTTGGAATATCTCCACCTCATTTCAAACGGATGGCATCTCATCTCTAGAAGCCCAACTCTTCTGCTGCATTTTGGCTCAGAGTTTCCCCAAACTATTTAACAAGAAGCCCCACCCCAAACCGGTGATAGTCATGAGCGCACCAATGGAGAAGAAGATGCGTCACAGGACCGGAACATCCGTCTTTTTTTCTGGTTAAATTTTGAATATGAAGATTGTGAACACTTCTTGTGTTTCTTGCTTGCTTTTGTAGAATCAGTCAGTGTTTCACAGTTTCACTTGGAAGTATGCTACCTCCAAGTTTGGACATTTACCACTTTTCCAGCTCAAAGCTTCTGCTTTACATCCAAACTTTTTTGAACGATTTTCATTAAACAACCTTTGGAGAATCACCAAACATCAGGAGCGTGACATCGGAGCTGGTGCAGAAGTTGTTGCAGGACTCCGTCAAAGCCCTGATGGAGGCTCCAAATCGAGCCTTGAAACGTCGTGTGCGACAGAGATTGCACAAGAAGTAGCTTGGATTTCGGAGTGGGTGGAGTCACCAGGTTGGGAAATTGTACATTTTTGTATACCTTTTTTTTTTGCGAAATAGAGGTGAATGCCGTTTTTTTTTTTAAAGAGACACACGCTTGTTGCGTTTTTTTTTCAGTATGAATAGTGAAGATGATATACACTTCAAAGTCTTCAAGGATATTTACTGTATTTAATGCTTGATCAAGGCTTGACAGATGACAGAATCATCATGTTGAAAAGTTACAGCCATTTCCCATGAGATTCTCTGGGCGCAATCAGTCCTTGATGAGGCTCGGGTGCATGTTGGGGCAGAAGGACTTCGAAGAGGCGATCCAAGTTGAAAGGTTTTTCCCTCGGAAAATGAACGAATGTCACCTGAAAAGGGACAATTTCAAAAAGGAAAATAGTCGTCCAAGCAACAGTTTTCTTGGGACATGTTTGCTTTTCAGGTTTTTTTTCACAGTGTTGGAGGCTTTTTTTGGTTGATTGAAGATGATTAAACAGGTTTTTTCGGGGTTGGAGGTGAACTCCCACGGACACTTGTTTTTTTTTTGAAGTTTCATTTCATGTTCGAATTTATATAGATATGCTCCAAAAAGACGGCCGGTGAAATGTTAATGGGACTTATGAGGTGGGGTTGGATCCTGCATTCATCAGGGTTCTGTGCATGGCCGGTGAAGAGTTCTGAAGGTTTAGCCGTTGTGTCAGCAATGAGCATTTGTGTAATACATACTCATACATGCCTCTGGAACTCAAATGACCATTGTTTTGATTGGAAAGCTTCTTTGGGAAGGCTCAAACTCCAAAATACAGGACAAATGAGTTTCAGGTATTTACTACGTCTTATACGCTTCCACGCGTACAATACCATTTTCGCATTGCGCACTCCAAGACACAGATACATTTTTGTTGTGGTGCGCATAGTTGGATTCGTGTCAACTAATCACTTGCAGACAAGACATATCCACATAGTATAACCATCTGTCAAACCTACATATAGTGCTTTGACAAGAACTGCATATGAACTCAGCCACCTATACTATGAAGGCTTGTGTCCCTACACAGCATTTACTCCCTTAGCACTCGATGCTTACACATGGCATACATGAAATGTATGATATCTGATCATTTCTGTCATTTGTGTAGTGAGTTTATATCCCATTTCCATGACTCATAGACTACGAAAAACCACCGATTCGATAGATTCTTGGGGGCTTAAGCTTCACCTTTCGCAGGCAATGTATCAGTTCAAGACCATGGAGGAACCCCACCGGGGGAACCCCGGGAAGCAATTTTTTGTCGTTGTAGGTCGGTAGGAAGCAATTTTGATGACTTTGAAGCCGGTGCCTTTGGGGGAAGTTTGGAGCCGGGAAGTTTCGCTTTCAGAGGGACCTTTCCAACCTTTCAATCTTTCAGAGGGACTGGGTTTTGACTGCAAAGTAACTCAGCACGAAATGTTGGTGGGCGTTTTTACGGCGCCTAAGGAAAATAAGTTCTGGTGCCGCAAAAAGGGTTCCAGATGGTTCGGGGGGTACTGGAAGGTTCCGGGTTGAAGAAGTATCGGAAGGTTCATGGGTTCCGGATGTATTTTCCCTGAAATTATTGGTATTTTTAGGCCCTAAAAACGTCCCTGCTAAAGGCTTGGGGGAGGCTGGAATGCCCGCAGGAGGGTTTGAGAGAGTTTGGAAGGTATTGCAAGGTTGGTGGTGGTGTTTGAAAGCTTGACGGTTTCGGACTGTTTTCTTTCGATGGGTCGGGATTGAGAGGTTCCGGACAAAAATTGTGGCATGTCTCGCACGGCTTCTGAATTTTGCCGGGGAAGGCATCGGTTGTATTTTGGAAGGAGATATCACGTCAGAGGCTTAAAGAAAAATCATTTTGAGCGGGAGAAAATTTGACATGTTTCAATGATATTCACCCATAAATGGCATGGTTTTCCCAAGTTGGATTTCCTCCAACCAGGACTCGGCCACCGACACAGCCAAAGCAGTGTTACCAGCTGAGCCGGTCGTGCCTCGAACGTAGGAAGGTTTCAGATGTCTGGTATCGTGGTGTATACAAAAATCATGTGTATATATATATATATGGGCCATATATATATATATATATACACGCATAATTATATGTATACTTGCATATATTTGTACATTACATATATATATATATATCTACATATATATACTGTACATACATATGTAAATATGTCCGGGTGAATTGGAGTTTTTATGATCCATCTACTATATTATGTTTGGCTAGATACTTATATTGTACTATATAATTATGTGTATAATTTGGCCAGATATGTTGTACTGCATCTTTTTATGGTAACACAAATGTACATTGTGACCCAGATAACACTGATTCTTGTGTAAAGTGGAAGTGACAAGTCTTCTATACATTCTCTAGGCCCAGTGCCAGATACCAACAAAAAGTAGTTGATTCCTCTTATTTCGGGGTCTTGGAGGTCGGTAAAAATATTGAAACTCACCTACATATGCTGAAACCTTGACATAAACCTTGTTACCTGTAATTGGTTGAGAAATGGCTTTCACTTGGCACATAATCATTTTTTTGGGGGGTTGTGGCGCGTCAACCATCGATCCTAGATGGGAGTGATTTTGGCGCCAGAAGGGTCCAGAAATACTGTTGATGGTTCAGAAATCCCAAGGCCAACCACCGGTTGGATGTAGAAAACCTTGTAAATAATGGGATAAGCTACCTTTCCCTCAACTGGTGAGTTTTCCGGATTCTTTCCATCAACAGTATGAATTTGAGAAACAGATTCCATGCCAATAAGTTCCAGAATTTTGCGCCCACCACTTGTCAGGTTCCAAAGCCTGTGATGCAACCCTTTGGTGTTTCAACGGTCTTTGTGCCACTGCTGGCTACATGGCTTCAGGGTGACAGGAGATTTTCAAAGAAATCAGTGACAAAGAAAGGGCCAGGAAGGTTACTAGGGATAAATGCTTGGCAAGTGACAGACTTTGATATAGGATTTCACAAAATGCAACTCAGAATGAGGCGAAGAATGCCTGGCAATTTGGAAACCAGATAGAAGTTGGACACGGTTGACCTGGGTTTCCTTCTTAAATTTTAGGTGACAACCAGAAAGGTATCAACTTTAGTGGTGCCATGGTAAGCAGCTCCAATCCCTGGTTTTGTTGGGGTGGATTGAAGCAGATATTGAATCATATTGAATCATGGTTGCGTCCACTGAAACAAATCGTTGAGAGGCAAGGAGGTGTTCTATCCACATCAGCCTTGTAAACTTTTGAGATCACTGATAAGATCATTATATCCCTGATACAAAAGTAGAGATTATCTTTATGATGGTGCCAAACCCCAAGGTGTAGAAAAACAAGTTTCCACTTAGTAAGCGTACAAACGCCTTCCCTGTAATTCCCCAGATTTTTGACCGATCTATTGGGTTGATCGTGGTTTTAGGCATCAAACTTTCTAAGGGCCATGCACTGTAAAAGTACCACGTTGACGGACGAAATCCAGGCGATTTTGTTGATGTTGATACTGGCAAATCTTCATCATTTTTTGGGGGTTACAGGATTTGGTCCAACTTTTCTCGTCAGTTTTTTTTTTGGGAGATTTTCCTGATGGTTTCTATGTGGTGTTTGGGAAAAAGAACCCATCCAAAACTCCAAAACCAGATTTGTTGAGCCATAATTTTCCCAGTGAAATGGCGCCGGGCCTTGGCACCAGGCCATCGGGCACCGAGGTTCCCTGGACACCAGTGACACCACTGGTCACACCAGGACCAGCTCACCTCGGGGTCTCCCCAGTTGGGATGATTGTACCTCGGGTTCCCTTGAGTCGAGTCGTTGGGAGGAGGGATGGGAGAGGGATGGGCGGTAAAAAGCAAAAACAAACCGACCTTTTGAAGTGATCATCATGCTCATGTTTTTTTCTCTTTTTTTCTCTTTAAACGACGAATTATGTATAATATATAGATATGTTATATATATGTATATATATATACAGTAATTTATGCATATATACATTGTTTCCGTTCCATCAAGATGGTGAACAAAAACTGAAACAGAGTTGGCACGAATTGTTCTCGGAAAGCTTGAAACTGCCTTTCACAGGTTTTCGTTCGGCATGTCCTTTGGAGGAATCTAGTGAATAGAGTTCGCTGGGGGTTGGGTGGTGCATCCCACTGCAATACTACTGTTTCGTAAGTTCATACATTCCCAACGGTGCAGGAATTGATGTAGGATGGTACACTTCGCAAAAGTCCTGCCTAAATCAGTTTTGTGTTGCCCTGTCAGGGGCGCTGCAATTCACAAATCGTGCTGATGTCAGCAGGTTTTACCTGTGTTTCGCTGCATGTACAAGGATGGTCGTTGGCATGCCATCATTATGTTCACAGAATTGAGATCTAGCTACAATAGTCTTAGTTCATAGGTTGATTGATTCTTGCTTAGTGCTACTTAGTTAGTTGTGGGGAATTACACACATGCAAATACTGTATATACATTATCACATCTAGTAGCTAGCTTTCCCGAAATGGTGGCACCTTAAGATCGGTGGAAGTGTTTCAAGTGCACCTTTTATGTTTCATGGCATCAAAAAAGAAACGTCAAATTATTCCGTTTCTTCACCTCTTCTTGACGGAAACCAGAAAGGTATATCCTCAAAAAGGAGTATATCTTCCAACAGACATTGGGATATGTATCGGAACACCTGCCATAACCCTTGTTGTTTCCACTTCCCTCAAGGCACCTAAGATGACACCTCCAGTGGACGACTTTGCCGAGTCTGGCACCTCTACCATGGCAGAGGTACAAATCTGTAGGCTGTTGCTTAGACCTGTATAGATTTGAACTTGGTCTCCGTGCATGTCATGTGTTATTGCTCTAAAAGGTCCGAGAAACTTTAATGTTGCCAGCTTTCTTGTGGCTTCCTAAAAACTGAAAGTTGTGAAAATTCTTCGTACATCCTCAAGGTATTTCAAGGTAAAACTAGTGAGTGATGAACATTGTAGAATCCGAACTCCCTTGTTCGTGAGTTCATCCAAACGGTGTACAACATTGAAAGACAGTTTGAGTCAACAATATCAATGTCATAGTGACATGAGATGTTCACATCCCAAGTATTTGAAGAATACATGTAGTTTCTTCCAAATAAATTTGTTTCTATCACAAAAATACATATATGTATTTGTGTATTTTTAAATATACATGTTGCCTGGTCTTTCAAAGACCAATGCTTTAGCCGTCGAGGAGGATGAACTTCAAAGTCTCAGTGATCACAGCCCAGTTCCTCACCACGAAACGTCGAAGATGACGGGAGCCGGAGTCGATTTTTTTGTTCCGGAAGTTCCGTGATGATCCTGAAATAATGAGTGAATCAAACTTGTTTGCACGGAATCCGTGGCATTGCGCAACAAAGTAGACAAGCCTGGTTGTAATCATAAGGGCAAGCAGATCGTACTTTCGGTGTTTCTTCTCCCGGAAAATAACACGACAGTACCCATGGTGTCATGGTGGTTGTTGAGTCAAGAAACGGGGGGTCTACCAACCAGCTTAATCCTCGTCTTTGTCTCAGGATTGGAAACGTACCATGTCGGAACTTTCTGATGCCTTGCTTCCCACGCCGCCTCTTCCAGTGTCTCGTACATTTATTCAGCTCCTGGGCTGCATCTTTAAAAACAAGCCAATTTTTTGGGAGTTTTTTGACAGATCCCCAAACGTTTCAAAGTCGTATCTTTGTGAGTTTTCTAAACTGTTGAGATCCAGTTTCCTTTTTTTTAAAACTTGTCTCAAATTTCCCCCCACCCTATCAACTTGTCACAAAACAAAGTTTCCCAACAAAATTTGGGCTTGGAAAAACGGAGCGAACATCTCTTGTCACTTCCCCTACCTATATACGAGGTATGAGCTTCCAAAGCCTGGTACTTCGAAACGCAGATCTCGTTCTCTCTGAGGGTGAGTCAAGATGTCAAGATGCAGGTTTTTGTTGTGGGAAAATTGAGGGAGTTGGAATTAGTTTATAATGGTCTGCGATTCTTGTCGCAGTGGGGAAGGCCTGAAGATACTGTTGGATGAAGAGATTTTTTTGTTGAAACAAAAAAGGGTGTGTATACTTCAGGAAACTGTTTGATTTGGTTAGGTTTCCTGTTGCTGTCAACCTTGGCTTTGTAAAGCATGCTTGGGCCTTCCCAAAAACAACCGAACCGACCATGGGTTCAGACCATTTTAACTTTTTATTCTTTTTTTATCTTTCAAGATGCAGGGATGCCAATTTCCAACTCTGGAGGCATGAATCATGGCTCGTGATGGAAAGCAGCGAAGAGAACTGATGTTTCAACATGTTTCCAATCAAAGGCAAACAAGGGCAGTTTAGGGAGGCTTCCTCAGAAAACCCTCATAAGGCTCCATAGGTTTTTGCAGGGTTTGCGGAAAGGTTCTGGACTGAGGAGTTGGTAGGTTTCACGACAGGTAACTCGTTCAAGCCCTGAAAGCCAGTTTCCTTGGGATTGAAATAGATTTTGGACTATCTGTCTAATTATCATACATTACATCTCACTCTTGGAGATTTCCTCAAGGTGAAGGTTTTTTCTTTCTTTTGGGATGATCATTTCTGAAAGTAACATCTCACTGGCGACAAGAAAAATCCTGAGGAACTGCCAAGTTTAGAACCTTCCCAGGTTGGAAACCGCTCAGTAGAACATCCATTTTCGATTTAGGTAAATCATAGATTGGAAAAATCTTGTTGGGTAGGAATGGTTCTAAACATGGCATTTCCTCACTTTTGCCCAAAGAAGTGGAAAAATTCATCTCTGCTGGTTCGCTTCTCCCCTCACGAAAGCTCCTAAGCTCCGCTCCTTCCCGCACATGAAGCGCGAAAGTTGAGACAGGGGAACGAAGTGCGGGGAGTGTTACTGGCATCATGGCGCGGGAAGGGACAATGCCGATGAAAAAACTGATGTTTTCGTGAAGATTCTTCTCCTAAGCAACATTCGAAAAAAAACGATTCCTGGATTCCTGGATCTCATGCTACAAACATCCAACGAATCCGAATCGATAAGGTACTAAGGTACTAAGGTACGAAGGTACGAAGGTACTAATTACTTGTTGCTCCCATCAATGTATTGGTCGCACGAGTTGAGATTTTTTCGGACCTGAAACCCATTGGATTTGTGAAACCATTGGACCGTTGGACCTCAAAAGGCTCAATGGCTTCTCGGGCGCATTTTTGGACTTGAGGGTTTGATGACTTGATCAACTCGATATTCCATCAACCTTTAAGATCCAAAAAGATCTCGAAAGAAACGGCATCTTGTAAAAGGACTGTTTTTGGACATTTTGTGATTGCTGGTTGCTATTGAACCCAACCATTGATCATCATGAGCATCGTCTCGGCATTTTCACTGCAGCCGCGAGTTTGCCAGACATGCCACGGATCCCCACTCTTCAAGCTTGCCAGGTTCCAATTGAAATCGTGGATTTCCCGGGTTTCACCCCCCCTCGACATATCTGTAACATTTCGAAATACATTTTGGGGCTTGCCATGTATGAAGGACATCTCTTGGGGGCAGGGGCGTCCATGGAAGGTACCTGGCATAAATCAAGGTCGCGGCCCATCACACTAAGTTGCTTGGTGCGATCGTTGTCATTTGGACAACTGCCCGGGATACCAGCCGAGCTTTCGACGTGGGTTTCCGTCGATTTTCTGAGTCGTTTTCTCTTTGCAAATCAAGGAAGCACCCTTGTTTGGGCTACCTTCACATACCCAAAAAATAAGCAGGAGATCCAGATTGTAGAGTACTAGCTGCAAAGGTTACTATTGCTTTTATAAACAGTTGTGAACATCTACAGACTCTAGAGCCTCTAGAGGATCGTTGGGAATTCTATTTCAAGAGCAAGATTCAACACTCAAAATTGCTCATGATGATAAAGATGATGATATGAAGAATATGGAGACTAAGAAGAATAAGCAGACCAAGAAGACCAATACGAAAAAGAAGGACAATAACAACAAGAAGGATGAGACGGATAAGAAGAATAAAACGACTAAGAAGAACAAGAAGAGTTTTAAGAACTAGCAGATTAGGAATGATAAGGAGAAGGATTGATAATACGACTACGAAGAACAATGACCATAAGATGCATCAGAATTCGAAGAATGAGAAGAAGCAGTCGATGGCTGTGGTGGTTGCCAGCCGAATCCAAGTTCAAAACGTCTGTTTGGTTCATTTGAGTCATATTAGGATCGCATCAAAGTCATAGTCATATTGAATCACATCATCCATCAGAAGCTCGGAATGGTCCAAATCCCGGACTGGTTTCGTTCGTCCCGGACCCGCTATCAGCCGATTCGACCTCCCCCGACTGGAGTTTGGAGGAGCTGCGAAGTCACAAACTGCCTCAGCTTGAAGCATTTTTTAGTTGTGAAAGAGTTCTTGCACAGGGTTTTTGGGAGAGAAAGGTTTGTTTATTCAATGTATTTGGTGAAGCAAAGGAGAGGGCCACCTAGTTGTGTTTCTCCAAGGGCATTTCGAACTTTGGTGCATCGTACAGGGGCCATTGGAGACTAAGAGTTTATTTTGCTGACAAATCATATGTAGCTTAAAACTGTGCCAGGCATGCCACTATTGTGGTTCTATGATGATCCCATGTTGGGAACGGCACTCCGTGTCCACATTTTTTTTTGGGGTTACAAACCTACTGTAGGTCTCCGGAATTTCATTTCAAATTCTTGATGCCAAGAAATTGGCGATGTGAGACAAGGCGGTTTGGAGGGCTGCATGAGGGCCTTTTTTTTAAACGCAAGCGTGGACAATGGAGAAAGATGGACTGATACACCACATCCGTCTCTCATTCAAAGAAATAACTCCCCTGGAAATTCATACAGTCGGACAAGAATCAACCTGCAGGGTTTGTGGAGCCAATCTGGTCATGAAAGGACTCTTGAAGTACCTGAGATGATTTATTTTCATATATTTTCAACCGATGATCCCAGGACTTGAACATGCTTTTTGATTTTTGTGAGGCTTTCAGTGTTGGAATTTCCATGATTTTCTCTGGATTCCCAAGTTTCTACCTTCAAAAGGATCTGATTGTTGACCGAAGTTCCATAACACCGGAGTAATTTGATGGCTACTTGGCGGAAAGTGGATGTTTTGTCCAATGGCGCAACGGCTGTTTGAAACCTCCAATTGCCCGGGGTGCCCATGACGACACTGTTCGATCATCTTAGTGATTTCAAGGGAACAGAGACAGCTGTTTGGGCCTTTTTTGTCAACCCTCCGGTGCCGATGCATAAGAGTCTTGAGATGGGTCACAACGTGCCCAATCAGCTCTTTCACCTGGTTTGGTTGACAGACTTAAGAGCCAGGATAGTATCCCTTTTCCCTATTGGCTTGGTTGTCCCACTTTCCATGGCATCAAGAGATGAGGACGTTTCCCATCAGAAACAGCTGTCCCTGCAGTTGAATTCGCCACATAGCGATGCGGTTCCCGTTCTACCAAGCCAAGAGCGATAAAATCAACATCGGGAGAACCATGAAAACAGTTGGGGTTGGACAGTGGTTGTGTGTTTTTTTGCGCAAGTTGATTGCAAGAAACCTGTTATTCCAGAGATACTGACAAATCAAACTAAAAATCACGGCTTGGGATGAGAGTTTAAAGGCATTTTCCACTCATTGCTTTTCAATGGAACATCCCTCCCCCCAAAAAATGCAGGATTTTCCGAAAAGGCGTTGTGAAACTTGATGCGAATTCACGCGGCTGCCAAGGTCTCAGCATTCTACGACGACGACCCCCAGTTTGAACCGACCAAGTTGGGTCAAAAAGGGCCCCTTGGATTCCCAGGTGGTTTGGGAAGGCTTGGGACTTTCAACAAGACCAAGAAAAGCACGGTGCCAATCCCAAAACTCCCTTGTGCAAATCCCCAAAAATCCCCAAAAATCCCCCAAAACTCCGGGTGACTTTTCATGCTCAACAACCGTGGTTTCCGGGGCGTTGCTTCCCAGAAGTTGCCAAGGTACAGTTCCAGGGTCACAACCTGGAACGCCCAGCTATTCACGTGTTTTCCTTGACACGGAGGAGATGAAACAGAGAGTCAAGGACCAATGACCGATCCAACCGGTTGGGGGATGTAGTTTTGATGATGTAGTTTTGATGAGGTAAAAATGTGCCTGAAAAGGTTGACAAATGATCATAACTTTCATGATTTCAAAGCATGTTCTGATGTTCTGTAATATAAAGACTATATATAAAACATGTCTATTCTTTATACTATTATATAAATTATATACATTATATATCTATATAATACCAAACAATGTTGTAACCGGGTTGGCAACCGGGGATTTGAGTTCTCAAACAGTACCACCACCACCGAAATGCCGAAAGTTGCGTTTTGTTTTGTTGGGGGGGGGGGGTCGGGGCTGTCAATACCATACTAAGACATCAGTTTCAATCCGAAACAGCTCTGGTTGAATGTCAAACGAACTCGGCAAGTGACTTTCATCAAAAATCCCTGCCAATCGTTCACTTTGGCAAAGGTTGCATGGCACAAGAGGAAAACCACCCTGAATGTTGATTTACTAGCAGAATCTTGGCAAGATGACCTGAGTTGAGTTTTAGGTATATTAAACAACATCAACATTTGTAGATAGCCCTAACTAATATGATGTCCCCAAGGATCAGCTTCCGCTTTTTTTGGCGCCAGGACGCATTGGCGAAGCCCTCGTACAGCGTCTTTGGGCACAACTCTAGTGCTGAAGCAATGCAAAAGGATCCAAATCCCTTAGGTACAAGCGACCCTTTTGACGGTCCCCTTCTCTACATTCGTCCTCTGTTGTGTTTGTTTGGTTACCGGCGGCATTGGTAACCAATCCGGGGTAGCATTGGTTTTTTGTGGACCCATTTTCATCCCTAGATCGAAATGATTGTACGGCTCACCAGCAATACCATGAGGCAATGTTGTCTTGTCAAGTGATCCATAGCCCCATGGCATTGGGATTCACGAGTAACCTTACCTGAGGTCTTTGACTTCTACTACAAGAGCCTTGCTGGCATTTCAGAATGCCTCAGTAGTAAAGTTCATTCAATGTGGAATGCATTTCCCAGCAAGTTTCCAAATTGAGAAAGCAAGATGACTCAAGATTTTGTTGGTATCGCTGTATCGCTGTATCAAAAAGGAACAACAAATGGACCGCTTTTGTTGGGACAAAATGGTGACAGGACTGGCGTGTTTCAGTGGCTCGCCAAATCGCAAAGCTTCGAGACCGCCACGTTGTTCATCATCGGCCGGGGGCCTCGGGTTGCTCACGGGAGGTAGGACACATCCCAACGATTTCCACCGTTGATGCTGGGGCGGACCCGATGAATTTTTTCTATGGTTCTTATGGTTTTTCTTCTTTTCTTCTACAATCACCGAATATCAGAAATGTTGATGACATTGATGCTATTATTGATGATATTGATGATATTGATGATATGGAATACAATCATGATGATATTGATCTTGCGCAAAAATGTCTGGACGATTTTGACATGTCAAGTCTCCTACCTTGCTGGGCGATGAGGTTTCAATGCCTTGTGGTTAGCGCATGATACCAACAGCAACAAGTCGAGCTCGTTGTTGGATGCCAGGCGCCTTTCATAGTTAGACCCCTTTTTGCGTTCGATGCTTCCAAGATTTTGGTTTGTTGTTCCTTGTTAAACGGCGAATGATGAAGGAAACATGTAAGACCTTTTTGTAAAACTTTCCAACATTCTATTTTTGTCGCTTTTTTTGGACGCTGTGAAGCCATTTCGAAGGATTTCGCCGAAAATTGTTCCAGTGAAGATGGGAAAAGGTGATGAAATACCTCCCCAAGGATGGCCAGAGATCAAGGTAGCCGGAAATATCATGAAAATTCCAGGTCTTAACCCATGGTCAACAGACACCCGGCGACCCAATGGATGATAGGATTCTAGGGATTTGCGGGATCCGAGATTCCAAAAAAAAAACAACTTGCAGATAAATCGCACAGCCTCCAACAAAACCAGTTTGTTAAGGGTATTTGTTTTTTGCCCCGGCTTGGGAAAGTTGCAGTGATCACTCCCCGCGTCAACGTCATGGTGCGGACGCCAGGCTTGATTTCCAGGTGGCAGAGATTGCGCTTTGGCTTAGTGTTTCAGACTAGCTGCTATGTAGAGGTATGTTTGTACATGTATGTATGTATATATAATATATATATATATCTAGATATGTATGTATCTACATATGCATAGATACACAGCAATACCATGCAAACAAGTCTTTGCGAAGTGGATCATGTTTTGTTGGGCCGGACCACTTCACCTTAATTCTTTGATCAAGGCACAGCTTCATACGGATGTATGGGTTAACAGTTAACAGTGAATGACTATCCATTCCAGACAGGTCTTATCCAGATAACTTTTCAAGATAGCAACAAAATCCATGGCACCTCACGTTTTTGTCGATCGCTGAGTTCTTTTGCAGCTACTATTCCTTGGAGTGGTTTATCCGCTTCATGGCCTTTGAGCGGAAATGCAACTGCTTGCGGGATGGATGGTTCGTTTTTGACAGCACCTTGGCTGTCCTTGTTCGATAGAGCCGGAGGCCTCCTGATGAAAACACCATGAACCAAATGCGGTGAGAATACAGGAATACAAGACAGAGGGCGTTTAGGATCGACCCTGGGCACTTCAGGTTTTCACACCTTTTAAAATATCATGGTTGACTCATCTAATCTCAACAGAGATCCAGTCCTCTACTTTCAGTAATTCCAAGATTCCAGGGTTTTGCTCAATCATAGACATAGACCTTAATTAATTGTGTCTTTTTTTTTAAAAAATTACCCAATCACCCGAGTGAATCAGCCTTTTGTTTTTCAAAGTCATAAAGTCAACCGTTTTTTTTTGGAGTACCCAAGAAGTTACCGGGAAGATCCTGTGACCTAGTGACGCGTTGTTGAAATAAAAGATAAGTAGATAGTTTTTTTTTAAATTTCCTGCTTTCAGTTGCCACTGGCGCGGAGGTTACGACGGGTTGAACATTTGTTTGATGTACCTAAAATTCAGATACTGTTCCTAAAATGGAAGGCTATTTTGGGAGCAAAGGTTCTTGTTGGACAGGTGACCTGCCCCTAACACGCTACCTACAGGGCTCAGAGCTTAATTTTTATTGTACCTGAACACTGAACTTCCCTGATTCGTGGCCATTCAGGGGTCATATTCAGGAAGAAATTGGTAGTTTGCCAAACCTGAACCTTGAGATAGATGGTGCCCAAGAGATCTCTTTTCAAGATGATTTTAGGGTCCAATCCCTTCAGTAACACTCAGATTGCAAATTCTAGGTGCAGTTTCGTAATTGTGGACGACTGAGTTGGAAAAAGTGACATGTTCCTGGAGGTTTCTTTGGTTGTTTACAGAAAGGAGGTGATTGTAACAAAGGACTTCGCATGACAAGCAGTCACTAGGAGTTGGAGGGGACACCACCATTTGGCCATCCAAATGAGGAACACCAAATGAAGCCGACCGAGGTATTTTAGTCTTTATGATGGTGGGCGAAACGTCTTGGAGCGCAATCAGCAAGTTTGATATTGTTTTGGGGTTGATGAGTACCATACCAAAAATATACACCAATCACCAAGCTTCTTTTATACGGCCATATACCTGTGCTGCCAATGCAATGATCCAATGACTGTTGACTGTATATTTTCATCCCATCTTCGAGATGCTCAGAGCGTTATATTTTGACTTGTTGTGTTTGTTTTGGAACCTAGAGGATGTCTCACATGAAACAAATGCACCCATTCAACACCTGGAAAACATCTCCAAATTGGTGTTTCCAAAAATATGGGCACCCCCAAAACACCCCAAAATGATCATTTTTAGTAGGAAAACCCCATGGTTGTTGGGGAAACCCACCATGTTTGGAAACATCCAAATAGGTTTCTCAAGATCCTTTGGGGTAAGGTTGGTCCAATTGTGGCTGACAGGTTTCATCATCGAATCTGGAGGTTGAATTCATGACGACATGTTTGGTTTCACCGGTTTAGGGGTGGTTGCCTTGGAAAATTTAAACAACATCTACCTGGAACCCTAAACAACCATTTTTTATTGGTTGTTTCAGTTTAATGATTCCAAACCTTTACATATAAAATGGATGTTCTTTTTCCCAAACAGCCATGAAAAAATGGATGTTTCGGGTACCAGGTATATACTGGAGATGCAAAGTTAACCTTTCAGATTTTTACGTCTTTTTGGATGTTTACTTTGTTTGCCCTGATCCCAAAAGAGTACCTTTTGCTGACAATGGCGGACCAACCTTGAGTGCTGCAATTTTGGAAGAAAAACCTTCAGAATCGCCTGAAATCAACGGAAGAATTCATCCAGGCAGATGCACATTTTCTTGGTACTTGTATGTTTCTGATCAGTCCAATATCCGTCAAGTGTCAACATGTCTCAACAGATACAAAGAAGGTAAGCTTTTTGAGGATCTTCAGTAGGTTGTTCAATGAACTTTTTGTTTGAAACTGCTTGTCCTTTTTTTGAAAATTTTGACACCCCCTGAGACTTGAGACCTTAGGTTTGTGATGACAATGCTACTGTTGATCGTAAGTCAAGATGGTCCAACTACCTTTGGCTTTGGCAATGTCACTTGGCATGGGTTCAACAAAAGGAGGGGCGGGAGCTAGGAAAAGGGGTGCTTGCCTCTAAAAACAGCACCCTTCTATTGCCAAAAACGTGACCGTCCAGGCCGGGATTTTGCGCCTCTTTCGGCTGCTACGACTCACGCGGATGGCCCGCATGTTGCGGTCCATGCCGGAGCCCGGTGTCCAAGTGCCTTGAGGAGGCATTTTCGACGAGTCTAAATGCTGAGAAGCCTCAGTTTTGACCCCGGATATATTGGTGTAGGTGAGTTGAATCCTGGATGTTTCAGGATTGAACTGATTTTTTGAAACGAAAGATATCTCTTAAAAGAAAAGGAACTTGGGTCTATTGCGGGTTTAGCAAGGCTTCAAAGGAGAACTTTCAAAACCCCCTGAGGTTGATGATTTTGATCAAAGGAATGGCAGCAGCTACCACCTCCGCCACTTGGAAGATGAAGATTTCCATGTTTTTTCACGTTTTTGTATAGAATGGATTTGTGAATACTGATCTTTTGACATTTTTGGACTAGATTGCATATTATATATATATATATATATATCTATTCATTTATTTATGTTCATATATATTCATATATAACATGTTCATCCACCGGTAGCTCTTTGTTTTGGAACAACATTCAAGTTTGCCAGGCGGAAGGCGAATTGCAGGTGGAAGGGGTGAATTGTTACTTAGGAGTCGAATCCCAAAAAGCACCACTCCAAATCACCAAATTAACCATTAATTGAAGCATGCAACATGAATATAAATGACATTGATAGTTCAAAGTTATATTATGTGCAGCTACAACATCTTTGTGGCTTTTTTTTCGGGATCTAGACATTCACACTATTTTTTGATTCTGAAAAAGGGGGAGACGGACCCCACATCAGTACACAAAATGATTTTGGGGATTTCCGGGTCCCTGGCCATGCTTTCCGGGTGGTAAGAACAAAAGAGGACTAATTCCGGGGGAAGGTTTCACTGAAACGACCTGAAACTCCGGGGGGCTGTGATTCTTATTTGGTGTGTCAAAACACCACTTCTTTTTCTGCTGCCATCTTCCAAGTTGAGTAGTTCGCTACACATTGGAATCCAAAAAAAAACACACTGGACATCCACCCAGACATGTCTTGCAATAAGGGATGCGCAACAAATAGGAATGCATAAAAGAGGAAAGCACATTTTGTTTTGGCCTGCACCTTGTCTCAGGTTTTCTTCATCATGTGTTTGCAACTCATTCTGCTATATGTCTTCGCCATTGCCACCTGACTGAACTGATAGAGAAGTGTGGTTTCAAAAGGTTTCTGTCAAGTGCTTCAGGTCAGCTTTTCATGGTCTCACGAATTGTCAAGTATACCGAATCTGGAAATGGATTGGACGAGTCCTGAATTGTGATGACAATTCGAAGTTGCACATGGACACCTTGCTACCCATTCGTTTCGGCAATGTAAACCCAGCTTTTGACGAAGCTGTAAGATTTGCAATCTAGGTCTACAGATTTTAGGGAAAGCCCAAGGGTAAGATCTTTATGAGATCCAATAATTGTCTTGTTTCAAAGGGATTGTCTCTTCGTTGCTTCCCTCGTTTTTTTGGGTGGTCTGCCCGTTGGGGCAAATGAGTTGCAAAGGCCTTTACACAACTAGCAGCTGACACTTGGCGAGTACGACTGGGTTTGAATGGCGGGGACTTCTCTTGTGAGTCACACAGATCAGAATCATTTGTTATATTACTCTTACCATTCTGAAACAAGTTCTTCAGAACATGGATTTTCAATGCACCCTGAGCTCACAGAAAATTCCACAGACTCCTGATTCTGAAACACTTGACGTGATTCAAAACCACATTTCCGATCTGTTCCCTTGGAAATTGTGTTGATCGGTTGCCATGCCGAGGATACCAATATGGGTCTCTACTATTTTCCCAACGTTCTGCCAGAAGCCAAGGAAGTGAGCATGTTTTTTAGCAGTTTTTTGAGGGGTGTGAGATGGTATGAAAAGGTGCACTAAGTCACACCACACGTCACCAGAATCCTTGCAGGCAAGGCCATTGCTGAGTTGAGGCATTCAATGTACACCTTGCTCCTCTACGGCACCTTCTTGGACAACCTCTCGCAGTTTTGCGATGAGGTGCAGTGACGCAGAGATGTACTGCTGTTTTGCCAATCTTTTAGTGAGTGGAAGAGCGACACTTAACAAGTTTTGTTCACAGTTTCTTCAGCTGATTCATGAATGTGTAAAAAATGAGTTGACAAATGACCCGATGACATGACTTCATACCATTATTCTCAGAAAGTGCCATGATTTCTTGGATTCAACTCATCTGCTTTGGGTCCATTTCTTTATCCAACATTCCATTTCGCAGGTGGCAGCTGAAAGTTCACTTTGCTTAGCTCTGATCTTTGTATTCGTCTTACTTTCTGCTTGCACGGCTCCTCAACCGCATCCTTACAGCGAATCCTTGGGTCCTTTTGTGTCACAGACGGAACTGGAAACGGGTTGTTGTTGTAGCTGGAGGTATGGTAGAATCCACGAATCAAGAACAGAACTACAGATGGGTTCCATGAAAAACATACAAGTCATTGGATGAAAGTCAAAACAAAGAGTGTGACATGATGGGGGTGGATGCAAAGTCAATAACATAGAGCGATTTTCAGCCTGATACCCTCAACAAGCCTGCAGAATCAACCAGGCAGCTGATCGCTTTAGGGCTGAAGCAGTTGAAGCTTCGCCCCGCAGGAGTTTACAGAGATGAAGCCCCCTACAAATCATGGGGGTTTGATGGAAAAATGTTGAACAAGGGGCGCCAAAGCTGGAGGAGTCAGCCTCTAATTCCAAGTCTGAACCAGGGCATGAAAGGTCGCCTACAATAAACAGAGTGAAACCGAAGTAAAAGCGACTGGTGATGTTAAAATTTCGGTTGCTATGCTTAAAGTCTTGGAGGCGGAACTTAAGCATGTAGGTACCATCTAGGGAAATAAGCCGCTTGCGGCGCAAGCTGTGGAGACTTGGCTGATATCTGCCGAGCCACCCGGTAAAGCTCTAGCTGGTTTCATTGTGCGGCGTGGGAAGGAAGGGTCAGCAGGCCCCTCCAAAGAGAGTTGCGTCCAAAGCTAAGATGGCAGCGGCGGTCCTGAAAGCTCTATTTTTGATTTGTCCTTTCAAGTCTGACTTGTGAAAACCCAAGGAGCACATGATGCAGAAAGCGTAATAGAACAACTGCGTCAACTGCTCAAAAAGGTCAATCATCCTGTAAATTCTGGTATCCAGTGTTCAGACCAGCTGCGTTGGGTGCAGTGATCTGAGCATGCCCCCCATGCATTCTGAATTACTTGCATGGAAGTTATGAGTTATAAGCGATGAGTTTTTGATTTCATCAAGGTCCTCCAATTCAAAAGCCAAGCAGATCCAAAAACCCAACGCATGCACACACAGAACCCAAAATGCGTGCCCAATTGCGGCCGGGCGTTTTTTTCTGGGTTCATTTCGGTCATGCCTTTTGGAACAAATATCTTACACCAAGGTGCTGAATATGTTGATTGGCATCCTTTGTGAAGTCGTCACCACTGTCACAGCAGCCTCGTGGCTACAACGGGAAATCGCAATCAACCATGTTTGGAATGCTTGTGTTTGTTTGGTGCATGGTGCCAAGGAACGTTGTGTTTGATTGATCACAGCGTGTTTGTGTCCCTAAAACTGATTGCTTAGCCAATTTCATTCCCACCATTCCGATACCCAATCACATTCACATGACAGTTGGTGCTTCAACAACCGTGGAAAGAAATCGGTATACTCAACATCATCCCGAAATCGTAGTCCGAGATCCGCTTGCAGAACATTTTTTGAATAATACCCTCTAGGCAAGTACCTTAGCAATGAAAATGCCATGATGCAATATGATAGCGGCAATGTGTAATATGTACATATCGCAAGATGTACATATATATATATATATATATGTCAGTTTCAAATTATTTTGCTTTTCGTTTTTAAGGTGACCCAAAGGTTACCAACTTATCAGCACCCAGGTGGAAAAGGAAGAGATGACCGTGTCACTCGCCGATGATTGTGATCCCTGTTTCTTTGAGCATACAAGGGGCGCACATTCAACGCAAGTGATCATCTTTCTTCAAAAAGGTTTGTTTTGTTCCAATCCACAGCTTGGGTGGAACACAAGGACAAGTTCCTTTGAGTGAAATGGTTGGTTGGTTCTTTGTTGGCTGGGACTATCACCAAACATTTGTGGGTGTATGTTGAGCTGGTCAGCCCAGGATGTTTGTGACCAACAAGCTACAGAAGGTGCTGAAAAAGTTGGACAGCAACAATGATGGCCAGCTCTCTAAGGACCAGCTGCAACTTCGTGGGTACTGGTAGGTCATTTGTTAAAGGTTGGTGAGTTGTTTCTTTGATTCCTAACATGGGAAATCTTCAGCTTCTGCTTTGGCAGGCCGAATTTGAGCGGATTTTGGAAGTTCCTGAAGCAGCCCGAGCACTGGAAGAAGTGGGAGTCGATCCTGTCAGCGTTGCACCTTGATTTTTGAAGCCAGGGTTATCATTGGCCGATGTACACTCCGGTAAACTAACATAGCAATGGAAAACCGACCCTTTGAAGATGTATTTGGTATAAAACATGGGGATATTCCAGCCAGCCATGTTAGATTACCAGAGGGTACCAAGTTTGATCAGTTGCAAGAGTACCATTTTTGGGAGGTGGAGAACATGATTTTTGAAATCGATGGGGTGTTGTGGTTGGTGTTGCACTTGCGATTTAAAATGACAAAGGCAGATAGATGATAGGTTGTTTTGGAAAAGTCTGAAAGTTGGTATCCTCTCTTCTTGTTTGGGGCAGAAAGACACTGACAACCAGGAGGCTATTGTTTTAGGTTCCATCATTTTCCACCCACAAAAACTTCTGGCAAAACATGCAGAAAAAAACTTTACCTTGAGGCGGATTTTGGTAACTTCATCTTCGGCGAGGAAGGTGGCGGAGCAGTCGCGGTGAGGTGGTAGAAAAGTTGTTTTGTCAATCTCGACATGGTAGCTGCTCCTTCTTTGTTTCCAGTTGTAAGATGCAGAACATATGTATATATATATATACATATATGTATATGTATTATATATAGCTGCAGGAAACATAGGAATGTTCTCATACACCAAGTTGGCTCAGGCCCCCAATCCGCTTCGAAACGAAACTTGTTCGAGTTGTCGTTTTGTCTTGGTGAGCAGTAGGAATGTCAAGATCATTCTGTAGGTTTTGCTGGAAATTAGTTGGACGTGTGCGTTCACTTTACTAACAATTGTCAGTGACCTGCATGAGGATGCTTTCTAGGCCATACCCAAGTCATCCCAGACAGCTGGCTCTGATTAGATTCTTGCTGTTGCCGTTGTCAGGTCCATTAAATCCCAACAGAAAAATAATAAAATTAGATGTCTCACCACATTTTACATTGGAGTGGGACTTTTTGTCGATCATCATTTTGTTGAGAGTCTGGCAACAGCAACTACAACTGTCAAATGGAAAAATGTGGGGTAAATTTTGGGAGAGTACCCTACATTTGTAGCAGCAGGTACCTACTACATATGGGTTTTTCCCATGGCACAGGTACCACTGACCTTGACTTCAGCAAGTTCATGGAGGCCTGTTTTGGCTTTTGTAGGATTGTAGAACACCGGAAAAACACCCCTGGTTTTTGTGAGTTTTTTGTCTCTTTTTGTTGAAACACTTCAAAGTTCCAAAGTTCTTTTTTAATGGAAGGAAGGTGTATTCAAAAGTGTTTTGTCTAAGAATGTAATGATAGCAATATTGTAACGTATAATGTATTTAGATGTGTATGTAATGATAGTACGAATGATAATGATAACGACAGTGATGCCAATCGTAGTAATCGCGATAATGATAGCACTATCGATAACAATAATAATGGCAATAGTCATATGCATGTAATACTCCTGATAATGATGGTACTAATGACATATAGTAGTGCTACTAGTAATGACAATACACATGTTCATAATACTCAAATACTGATAATAATACACACAATACTAAAGATGATGCACACATGTACTGTATATAATATGTATGTGGGAACAAGACCTGATGGTTTGCCCGTTGGTTGAGCTTGAGGTACTCTTGACCCTGCGGGCGGACAACAAGTGCACACTGAGATACCTGGTTTTGGACAAAGCGTTTGTTGTTGATTCTTCAGGTGTCCATAAAGTCCAAAGCCACCACTTGATAGATTTAATCCCACTGACTTAAATCCTTGACGAACCCACCTGTATGTATCGGGTCTTATTATTGGAAAACGTACTGAACCAAAGAGGTGGATAAAGCAATGCCTTGAGTGTTGGCATAGAGTGCTTCCATTTCTTTCGACAAAAAACGACATGGCCAGTGCTTGAAAATACAACCGGTTGTACCCCGGGGCTCCAGATTTTTTCAACCACAAGCGCAGCACTGGCTGTCCGGCAGTGTTTCATACTAAGGAGATATCATCAGTTTGCGGCAGCAAGTCAAGCGACAGGTGAGGCTTTGGAGTATGTGGGGATAGATATACATCAGAATTCATGAACATGGGTAGATAGGAAATCATGGTCCATGGTTGCCTTAAAACCCTCAGAAGTTACAATACCAGGCAACCATCCGAGAACCATGGCACAACCTCGATCGATGCCTAGTTTTTTTGCCAAGTCTTTGATGAAACTTCCCGAGTTGAAGTTGGGTAACTATGACTGCACTCTTCAAAAAAAAAT
>DF242344.1:0-58535 GCA_000507305.1 Breviolum minutum Mf 1.05b.01 | reverse complement strand
GGGGACGTGCTTCCGTGCACGTATGTATGGTCACACGCACCCACATGTCCCACGTCGATCGGATACACCGATCCCGCTCGACGGCCACAATTCATCATGTTTTTAAATGGAGGGTTGTGATTGCCATTACTAAGCAGGGGAGGTTGCTATAATACAATTGTATTTAATTGTATTTTCGTAAAATCCAAGGTGGTAAAAACCACAACCAAAAAAATCAAAGTTTATGGTGTGCAACGTTGCGATTTGACAGCATCATCTAAAATCAACGGGGCTGAAGTCTTACCATTTCCTTGTAGCCTTCATTAAAAAAGAGTGCCATCAACCATATAGCTCATGGTTTTCAAAGGGGTTGGCATCTGTAGCCGCTTATATCGACATCAATGATCCCAAAGTAAAACAAGAGGATCGTAAAGTTCGACGAAAAAAACACGCAGTACGACTAACTAACACTGTTTTCACCACCCCAAAACGAATCAATCACTGCGTTTTTTTGGCTGGTTTTCACGGCAACACCAAAGTAATTCCACCACTGACACCGTCAAGTGACCTTAGACCGGGTGAAGTAAGGATTTCGCCTTGTGTTTTGTTGTCTTGTGATAAAATTTCAGGGTATCGTTTAAATATGAGGTGGCTATTTCACGACACCATTTCAGTGTCAAGTCGCGTTTAAGGTCACTTGAAAAACTTGTTGTGTCTTGCTGGGTGAAAGCTGCCGAGCTAACAGCACTCTGCCGCAACGGATGGACTCATTTCTTCTCAGATCGGTTTTTAATATTTTTGAATTGCTGTGAGAAGGCCATAATCAATAATCCCAACAAAAAAAACACTCAGCCATTGGTATCTGGGGGGATTTGGATGATGATGATGACGATGATTATAGTCTTTCTCATTGCCATTCACCAATCCAAGAAGGCATGATTCTATACTTGATCGCACCATTGTCGCTGGTCCCTAACTTTTCAAGCAAAACTAGACTAAACAAAACAGTTTCAAAACAGTCGACTCATAAACAGTATGTCAATAAAGTATGTAGTAGGAATTACGATGTGGTTATTTGGATATGAATGATTTGGTGATATGTATTCGGTTCCCGTCGGTTCCGGAGTTCCCGTTCCCTGTTTTTGTTTTTTTTTTCAAAACAAACATACACTATTACTATCCAAACCATCAATCAAACAGCTTAGTCAAAGTGGACCCTAAGACATCAAATGTTTCAACAACCGCGGTGGCATCTTCGGAGCCACAAGATCGCATGGAGCGATCGGCGCAAAGTCATCCTGCTCACCTTTCATCAAAAGAGACGCACCAGCACGAGCTTCTGCAATATGCTCTGGCTCACCTCGAATTTGACAAACAGATATTCATTTTGACAGGATTACATCACTACGTGTTGAATTGGGCTGAGCTTGATGATATGAACAAATGGCTTTTCCTGATTCAAAATGTGCCCCCTCAGATTCATTGATAATTTCACTTGTAGTCAAGAATCAACTGTGTTGGAATTGGTGGTGTGAATCGTATACATCCGATACATCCAGTAGTCATGAAAAGATTAATAGGCTATGAGTCTATGAGGTAAATCTGTAAAGCGGTGAAGGGTCAGAAAAAATGATATTGATACAACATTCAATAGAGACACCGCTAGCGCTAGTCCTATGATTTGCATGGCCATCACGGCCATTGCCCCCGCCCATCGGCAAAGTCTTGCCAGTTTTCATACTACTTGCTGCGTACGGCGTACTAAGTTTTGTAAATCAAAAAAGAAAATATGATACAAATTTTGAAATACATAAATACATATTAAAAAAGGATCTATATTCTATATTTATTTAGACTATCTTATTATAGACTGTCTGTATTATTTCTTATTGTATCTATCTATCTAGACTATCATCTAATATGAATCTACTATCTACTATTTCAAGTTATATCAAGGTAAGGTAACATATAAGCCAGAGAAATAATTTGCCTATAGAATGCGCGAAGTGCCCAAGTCAAGTGTCAATGTGTTGCGAGTTGTCAATATTCATCATCATCATCATCATCAACATCATCAACATCAACATCATCATCATCATGATGAGCATCCGCATCGCCGCATCGCCATCGTTTGATGTCGTCATCGTCAGTCATCATCGTCCGAATCGTCCTGGTCATTGTCGAAGTCATCGTGAGGAGTCGTCAATGTTGCCGTTGTCAAGCTGTCGCCACTGTCATTGTCAGTATCAGTCTCAGTATCTTGATCTTAGCTTGTTAAATTAGCTCACCCACGGAATGAAGCAAACCAGAGTGAGTCAGTAGGTGAAAGATTCAAAAACGATTCAAAAACTAAACCAATTCAACTAAGTCATTGAGTCATCGAGTCATCGAGTGAGACAAGCGACCACCATGCAAATCAAGAGCTTTCTGAGCTGGCAGTTCTTCTTCAAAAGCGTCACGAGTAAGTTCGATGAGTTCCCCAGCCTGGTTTGTGAAGTCATATCGAAGATTCCACTCGAGTTTCACGATCTCACCTTCATAGATCAAACCATCTGGCAAGACCACTTTCTGGATCCCCCTCTTCGCTAACAAACTTGGTGTCTCAGGATCTTTGTTGGAACCAGCCGCTGGCTGCTTAAGTACTCTGACCTAAGTGCAGCACCCAATCAATTATGATGTCGATGTCGATTTCGATGATGTCAGATGTCAACTTGTCAACACAATGTCTAATGTCAACATTAAAAAACATTATGTCAACCCAGCTGAAGTGTCAGTGTCAGTGTCGGCCGGCTAGACCGTCATGAGTCCTGTAATCTTGACATATCATATCTTATCATCATCAAAAAATCAAATCAAATTCACATGTATCAAATCAAATCATGTGGACTTCCAGCCCGAACGAAGCCTCAAATCAACTCAAAACAAATCCAAACATCAAGTAGGGCCCATTAGCCTAGTAGCCTAACCATATCATAAAAACAAAATGCAAAACCAAATCAGATCCGATCATCATTGATCATTGGAATCATTGGATCATTGATCATCAAAAGAATCATCAAACTCATCATATCACATGTACCCGATCTAACCAAACAAAACTATTAAGTCATTTGAGTCATAGAGAGTTTAGTATTAGTACAGCTGTACTGAGTACTGTAGAATGTAAAACTATTTCAACTCACCCAATGCTGCCCGTGCCAATGGCCCAAACCAACAAAGCATAATGAATAATTAATGAATAATGAACCAGTGACATTCCAAGCTGAAAGAAAGAGCGGTGATTGCAAAACCAGCATGCCAGGAACCGGAGTCATGAGGAGGCCCCAGTCCGAACTTGATGTCACATTCAAGAGAACTCGATGTTTGCCACCACTGCCAGACTTGATTGCTTCCTTCAAGACACTGGTGACTTTACCGGCGAACCACAGCTCCAGCTTTGGCAAACCTTCTGGTAATGTCTCTGAATCAGGAAACTTGGTGATGGGCACTTGAGGCAGTCGAAAAAAGAGCCGAGGCTTCAAAGCACCAGGCTTCCCAACGGCTTTGACCTCAATGTGTTCCAAACCTTGGTCTTTCAGCAGCAAATCATCGGTAGTAGAATCTGTTGTTGTTGGCTTTGTGGCTCCAATCAACGCCGCATGGTTCAACATCAACTTCTGCAAAGCCCAGGCTTGGAAGGAACTTGCTAGCTGCAAACTCAACCACAAAGCATTTGCAGAGCTGGATGGTCCAGGGGGCTGGCAAACAATCTTCAAAGGATAGAATGCATTTGGTTCCAAAGAGTCACCCAACGACTTCTGGATTGCAGAAACCATCGCATCTTCTTCTGCTTCACGGCCACCGGCCAATCCTGATGCTGATGTTGTTGCTTTTGTCGACTTGGTGATCTCAGCAACGACTAAAGACCATGACTCTCGAATAGCCTTCTCCTCAGCCTTTGCGGTCACAACAGCATCGGCAGCAAGGACATCTGCAATGTGCTCTTTCTTGGCACCTGAAAGCCATGTATCGGCTTTCTGTGCAAGCTTTGCATCCAAGTCAACTTTGCGAGAAGCATCGTCACTACCAGCTCCAGAAACAAACCCGTCAAGTGTGCCTGCAGTGGATGATGTGCCTTCTTCAATTTCCACCATCATCGCCGTGGAAGTGCCATCATTCTGGTAGTTCTTGATCAGGATCGGTTTGCACAGTGGCCGTAGTTCATCCAGCTTCTTCTTCATGAATCTGGAATGCGAATCCTGCTTGAACAGCTCCCACTGTTCCGGGGACCTTTGTTTGTAGCTCTTCTCGCTGCCAACAGACCTGGCTCCATAAACAAGTTTTGCCCATGTGTTTTGCCACCCTTCAACTGTGTCACAAGCAATGTCCATGGACTGCATTTCTTGGTAAAGATGTTTGCTGCAACTCATGATCAAGGCAATGTCGCCTCTCAGACCTTTGATCGTGTTCTGGAATTCTGCAGTTGGAAATTTCTTGAAGGCTAGCTCCAAAACATTGTCAACTACCGGGAAACAGCACAAAGCATACTTGAAACGGAGACAGCAAAAGGTTCGGACATCCTCAATGGTAGGCCACGAGCTGTACAAAGGAGAAAGCGAAGATTTGTGAGGTCCAACTGCAGGAACACAGCCACAAACAACATCCAAACGCTGATTGCCCATTTTCTGTGACTCAAGGATCAAATTCTCAGGCTCAATTGAGGCAGGAAAAGCTGAAGAAGCAAGAATGACCTTCGCTAAGGCCACCATGTCTGGTTCCAACAAGCCATCACTGTGGATTGCATCGCAAACGGCTTTGAAAATTGCTGAGAGGCTTGAATCATCCGGCTGTGAAGCAAACTTTCTGGGAGCATCTGGCGAAAGGAAAACCGATTTCATTTCGATTCGCACCAACACCTGAAGCTTCGCCAAAGCCATATGATCTTCGGCCTGCTCCAAGGATGCATGTTTGCCATTGAAACTGACAAAGCTGGCCACTTTCTGAGCTGTCTTGGGGTTGTTTTTGAGAAAAACAAACAAAGGGTGTGCATTTTTCTCATCCTCGTTCTCCTTCTCCTCTTCCTCCTGATCATCATGCTTTGTTTCATCATCTTTGGACTTGGATGATTTCAATTGCATCTCCATGACCTCAGCATCGGGATCGGAAATACGCATCTGCAAGGCATGTTTCCGAAAAAGCTCACTCTTCACAAATGCCCTTACCTTTGTCCAACTTGACAAACTCTTGGCTTTTGGATCTTTGTCATCTGTTTTCAGGGTGCCCTGAAACACAAAGGTAAGGCATGCGACGTAGGCAGCATCTATGGCGCTTTGGACCCGTTGATTCGGTTGGATATGCTGGGTCACATAGGTGATGGCATTCACGATGTCATCAATGAACAAAGTAGTTCGTCCATCTGGCATGGTGGCTGAAAACTCCTCATTGTCCTGTTCTGGTTCTGCTTTGGCCTTGGATTTAGCTTTGCTTTTGGCCTTTTTCTTCGGCCCTTTTGAACCAGATTTCTTTCGCTTCTTTGAATCTTCGTCAGGCATTTCAGCATCCTCATCTTTCTGGTCATCATCATCAGCCTAATTCAAGGCTTGCCCCGAGATGGTTTGAAGAGTTGGAGTTGGAGAGTTGAAGTTGGAGAAGTTGCGAGACCCCCTAGCCCATCACATCTATCATATTCATCGAATTCATCGAAGGAAGTTTAGAAGATTAGAAGTCTAACTTCCGACAATATGGACAGTCAGTCAGTTGAAAAGCAGAGTAGAGTCGAGTAGTCCAGTCAGACAGAAGTAAAAAGATGCATGAGCCGCATGAGCTCGAAAGTCAGAAGAAAGAAAGAGGATACATCCGCGCCAAATGTTAAGAAAACCAATGCATAAAGTCATCAGTCGAGTCGAGTCATCAGTCTGGACAGTCATGACAGTCATGACTGACCGGACCGTACCTTCGCCCGATTCTTGAGTCCTAGAGTCCTAGAGTCATGGAGTCAGTCATGGATTCATCGATAGGCTCGTACTCCTGACTTGTTAGTCGTGAGTCGTGAGTCGTTAGTCGTTAGTTGTTGCGTCGTCAGTCATCAGTCGTCGTATAGGAGTCGTTAGTCGTCTTTATCTGGGGCGAGGGATGAATCCAGGGATGAAGCATTCCGACTTTTAATCTGGGGCGAGGGATGAAGCATTTCGACTTTTCATCTGGGGCGAGGGATGAAGTATTTCGACTTTTCATCTGGGGCGAGGGATGAAGTATTTCGACTTTTCATCTGGGGCCAGGGATGGGATGAAGTATTTCGACTTTTCATCTGGGGGCGAGGGATGAAGTATTTCGACTTTTCATCTGGGGCGAGGGATGAAGTATTTCGACTTTTCATCTGGGGCGAGGGATGAAGTATTTCGACTTTTCATCTGGGGCGAGGGATGAAGCATTCCGATGTTTAGTCTAGGGCGAGGGACCGGCGAGGGATGAATGAAGCATTCCGACTTGGGGCGAGGGATAAGCATTCCGACTTTTAATCTGGCACTGCAGGCACGCGCTAAATAGTTTTGAAATGAATGGTGGTTCTAAACACCTATTCCCACGTATGTCCTGCTCATTGACCCTGATGTTGGTACCCAAACCATTTCTTTGCCGTGAACGAGCCATTCTGCTTGTTCCATGGTGGTGATGTGACCTGTTTTGATGTCATGAAGTTGCTTGCGGAGTGAGATTAATTCACAGCTCTTAACACAGATTCTTGTGCGCCCCGCCCCAAGTGCAGGGGCGATGACTTTTAATCTGGGGCGAGGGATGAAGCGTTCCGACTTTTTATCCTTAAGTCCTCCTTAGTCCTTAGTCCTCCTTAGTCCTTAATTCTTGGCCCATCCCCACCTGCTTGATCTCAGGTCTCTTGCTAGGCTTGAAAACTGCTGACTCTGCCATCGGGGTGAGAAGGTAAAAGAACTTGCCAAGGTTCTTCTCGTCTCCGCCAGTGAGATGCCAACCAATGCCATCATCAGTTGGCACTGTGAACTTGAAGCAATGCATTGCAATGTCCTTCCAGCTCGGCGGCGCTGCCTCATGCAGCAAACTCTTTGCAACTGCACCGCATGCTGCATAGACTTGATGTGCAGTCAAGCCCGGCGTGGTGAACACGCAATGCTCATTCATGTACCTTATTCATTGATTCATTGAATCAAATCATCAAATCGAAAAACAATAAGCGTACCCGAGGACTCAAGTTCAAGTATCAAGTAACCGTGTGGCAGTAACCGGACTAACCGTAGCCCGTAATACCGTAACCACGGTAACCACAATGTTGATTTTATCAAAATTGTTTTCAATTTGTCATTCCACTAAAAGTCTGGTCCAAAAATTATAGGCTTAAAATCAGGCTGCTCCATGGATCAAAGATTTGATTGCTAGTCCTACAGTCTGCAGTCTACAGTTCTAGAGTCTAAGAGTCTAAGAGTCTAAGAGTCTACTAGTAGTCTACTCTGGCCCCTTGGCTAATCTAAACATGGCACGTCTCGAAAGGATTCCACAGCCCTTTGCCAACCAGAATCGAATGCAAGGAGGAAGCCTTGCTGTAGTCCCTAGCACTGTCGAACTTGTTTGGCCAAAACTTGTCTAGAAAGTCCCCAAGCTTTTTGTTGAAATTAGAGTCACGTGCCTTCAGTTGTGTCTTAATCCTCTCCTCACTCCATTTGGTTTCAATGGAGGGCACCAACCGAAGTCTTTCGACAAACGAAGCCTTGCTTCCAGTGCCATTGAGAAAATTGGCCAACTCTTTGAGGTAGGACATGACATCTGGAGGCGTTTGCGGGTGGAACATGACAATGCCAGTGATCGGAACTTGCATCAACTGCTTGACTTGGACATTGTCGGGTGCACTTTCGATTGCCTGGTAAGCTGCTTCCACCAGCGTCGCTGATGATATCAGCTTGAAACGGTCTTCATCAGTGTCACCGACTGTGTGACGCTCCTTCACAGCCCACGGTGACCCGCGGACGTTCTTCAACCACCCATGTTTGAGGATGAGATCCTGATAAATTCTTCTGGTGTCATGTTCATTGCGATCATTGAGAGGATGGCGACTGAAAGCCTTTGCCTTCGACTCAGTGAACAGCATTGACTTTCCATTCTCTTCCAATGCCTCACAACTTTGATAATGATGAAGGGAATGATGGGATGATGGTGTGGTAGAATCACAAGTAGTAGTAGTAGTAGTAGTAGTAGTAGTAGTAGTAGTAGTAGTAGTAGTAGTAGTAGTACTAATGATTAATGCGAAGAAATGCGCATACCGCATACCATACCATGAGTTTTGAATTTGCAAGTGGTGGAATTGCCCAGGCCCATATTGAACCCAAAATAACATTAAATCCTGGTCACATGGACTCGTTGCAAAAGGACATTGATTCATTGATATTATATTGATAATATACTCTGGACAGTCGGTCCGGTGTATTTGTGAAACTAGTGTGCAGCCAGCGTACGGACCTAGTCGTAACAGTACGTAATGGAACAGAATGGATTCGATTGATTGATGGGCTGTGTGTGTAGTACTGTGTGTCCGTGACTGTGTCACTGCTGTATCACTATTACAGATTTATATTTATATCGCTTAGAAGTCAAAGTTAAGTAGTCAAGTAGTCAAACGGCATTGCAAAAGCAACACAAAAACAATTTCATTAATTTCATCAGTCCCAGATGCGTACTGCATCCACACTAAGTCCTGCAACCGTCTGCCGGACTCGTTGAAACGCTCAGAAATGGACATCGGAGTCGCATCGAATGGGCTGAAGGGAGATTTGGCTGCAATCTCCTTGAGCTCTTCATCATAGCCTTTTGCGGTTGGAACCATCTTTGCTGCAATCGCTGCTACTCAAGGGGAGACACGGAGACAGCAGCTCACTATTGGCACACTATGGCAAGGCCAGGCGGCCACACAGCTACTCAAATGAGTAAGGGTCCCAGGGTTGCCAATGAGAAAGGAATTGAACATAAACGTAAGACTCGAACAGTGGAACACTCGAAGGCTCGAACACTTTACACTGTACACTGTGAACATAGTTCAAAAGTTGTGGCAATTCAAAGGACCGAGTGGAAAATTGAATTGATTTTGCTGATGGTTCATCATGAGTCTGATGAGTTGTCGAATTGTCAATTGTCACAGTTGTGACCGGGCGACTTGTGTGTGATTGGTTGCGGCTAGCCAATGGCAAAAACGGCAAAAAACATTCGTTGATTCGTTGATGTCACGATGAAACGAATGAAGCGCTCAAAGAACCGAGGATCCGTGGCTCTCAACTCAACTGCCAAATTCAAAGAACTCAAATTCCAAGAACAGAACGCTGGACCATTGAATATAAAATCAAATTGGAAGTTGAAGTCAAATCTGGTCTTTGCAAAAACTTTGGACCAAAGGATGGCCCCATCATTTTCCATTGCCCATTGGAGGCAAATTCAAAGAATCAAATCATAATTCCCATCAAAACTGCATCAAAACTCAAAACTACTCAAAACTCTTTTCCATCCAGTAAGTCAAATCTGAGTCGTCGTCATGGAGTTGTCACGATTCTTTTCAATCAACACATCCCATCCTTCCATCCAATCCAATGCACCACCAAAATCATTCTGAAATCATGAAACAAATTGACAAACTTGACAAACAAATCTCATTACGTAATCATTACGTCTCAGTCCCATTACCATGTAATACCTGTCATAGATACATACATCGTTACGTTACAGAATTGTTACCGGTTACCGTTGTTGTTACAGTTGTTACATATCAAGCAATCAAACCAATCAATCAATCAATCAAACCAATCAATCAACGTGACTATGCCTAGAATTGTCATCATTGTCATCATTGTCATCAGTCATCATCATTGTCATCATGAATTTCATGAGGTACATGAAGGAATCAGAATAAACATAATCATGAAAATCATTTGTCAGTCAGTTTGTCAGTTTGTCAGCTGTCAGTCAGTCAATGGAATAGGAATGGAGACTCGTTCCGGAGTCGATGGATTCGTAGGACCTGGGTTCCGTGGATGGGTGGATGGACGGTTCACGAAGTTCACGACTCACGGCGTCGTCACTTTCGCAAACTTTACACGACTACGCAGCTCAGCTCCATGGCAACATGTTCCGAGACGAACTGACGAACTGACGAATCTTGCTTACTAATCAATCCTCTCCGGGCCAGAACCAATCAATGCCCACTGCATTGAATTGTGGTCTGACTGAAGGAGGCCTAAGGAGGACTCGGACTGAACTTCTTATTAGGCTAGAAGCTGCAAACTGCAGCACGGTCAGCAAAAATGCGATGAACTGCGTGAAGCAATTAGCGTAATTAGCGGTGCAGTTACAGTTACCCTCTTACAGAACAAAAACATCCAATCGAAGTGTATCGGATCGTCGGATCATTTGAATGATCAGTCTGTGACGAGTCAATGAGTCTATATGAATCTATCAGCTACTTACAGCTACTAGTGTAAGCAAAGTAATACAGTAATAAGTCATAAGTCATAAGTCATAAGTAGTCGAGTCATGATATAATACATATTAGTCTCCAAGTCTCTTAGTTCCGACAGTGGTGATGGTGACATTCATAATTCATTGAAATTGATCATGATGACTATAATTCATTCATTCATCAATTTCACAAATTTGTTGATTGCATATTTGTAAAATATACACACTGTCTGTATACTGCACTGCTTCCACGCTGCCACACCAACCTTTCCGCTTGGACCGTCAAACTTATTAGAATTGAATGCACGCAAGCAGCCCTTGGGGTCACTCAAGGCGTGGCCTGTGTCACCTTCACAGTTCCTGCAGTTCCTGCCTCTTTTCCCTGCAAAATGGTCCATGAGCCAGCTAAGTCGGCTCACAACGGCAGCGATGTGACCAAGCACTGCATGAATTAAGCAAAACTGCCATAGGCTGCCATGGGTCATTTAGTGTTTCCCGAACCCCTGGTGCAGCAGTTGATTCAGTTGCCCTATTGCTGCATGCTAACGCTAATGAATAAACATAACTATGATGAATTCAACGACCAACTAAACTACTAAACGACTAAACTACCAAACTACTACCTAGGACCTACGACTCTACGACCTACTACCTACTGTTCCTATAACCAGTACCAATTACCCGATGAATCCCGATGAAAGTACCGACCGACACATTGATAGATCTAACCTCTACAGACTCTACAGTCTAGAGTCTACAGTCTACTATCTACAGTCAGTCAGTCTAGAGTCTATAGTCTACGAGTCAGTGAGTCTATAGAGCCTACAGACTACAGGGCCAAACAACTACAACTGGGCCTACAATACTACAACTTACAAATTTACAACCTTCCCAGAAGGTCAGGAACGCCCAAATCACCCAAGGCAAACATGATAAGTATCGCTGCCGCAATGCAAATGTGATCACTGCCTTCAGTTCACAATCTCTCTTTGTGAGAACGACAACTATACTGACCATTAGCCAATTAGCTGTTAGGCTGTTAGGGCCATTGACGATCACAAATCAACATAAAGAACACGGGAACAACAATGAAAATGAACACGTACAAATGTTTTCAAAGAACGACTCGGCTGTTTTTTTCTGATTTCAAACCTGAAAACTTCACATGCCATGCAGCTGCGACAAACAAAACCAAAAAGCCGAAGAGATTGATGAAGTCCACTGATCCACTGAACCGAAGAATCAATGAACTGACATGACATATCATGACATATCCTATTTCTTTTGAACCTAAATTTCAGAGCTAAATCAATTCAAAACTCTGAACTCTTGATACTTGATATCTAACTTGATATCTTGATATCTATCAGTCTATCTATCTATGATATGATGATTTCTGTGAAAGGCAATGGGATGGGATCTTATCTTCCTTATCCCTACCTTACCTTCCACACATACATATATATATATATTGCATTCTTCCCATCATTGTTTAACCATTATCAATTATCATGCTCGATCGGCTCATATGCTCATCTCATCGAATCATGGAATCATCGTGAGGTGCGTTGCGCCTCTGCATGACTTGCCAGGCGACGTGCGTCGCTGCGACCCAAATTCAGGACGTCCAAGATTCGACGATCAACTGCATTGTCGAAAAAATCCGGGCACCGCGGGTCACAGAGACACAACAGCATATATCCCATCACGATGCCAACGGAGTTAATGTGCATCGTGTTGCCTGCCATGTTACCTGAGTACATCGCTGCATTGCCAAGCCACGTTCCCATAACCAAACTAAACATGACTAAAGGTGTCAACTTGCCAACTTGCAATACCTACTATCTACTACATTCCATAAATTCCATAAATATTCCATAGATAAAAATAAATAAAAGACATATCAGACATATCAGACTTCATATCAAACTTATTTCACTGATTTACCATACATTCACGTGTGCCCACAATAAGCACGTGCGCGTGACCATTGACGAGTAGTTCTTCATAACAAGCATAAGCCGGAGCAACAACATAATTGTTTGTTATTATGTTATTTGTTTGTCTATGTCTATCTATTAGATCTATCAAGTCTATCGGGTTCTCAGTGTCCACGGGGTTACCGGTTACCAGGCTCTCCGTAGGCCCCGAAGGCCAGGTGTAAATTAAATTCTTGGTCCTGGTTTTAGTTACAATGGTAACTTACCAATTGTCAAGTTGTCAGACTGTCAGACTGTCAGATGTTTTTATCGAATCGTTCCTTCGTTGATTCGTTCAGTATGTCAGTATGTCATTTTGTCTATTTGTCTATGTTTCTATGTGCTCTGATCTATTTGAAAGTAGGTCAGACTAGGTCAGATAAAGAACCAAGTTGAGGTGCATACAGCTCCCCGAGATCGAGGAATTGATTTCTCAAAGCTGGAAACAGGAAAGGACCTTCGTGGTGTAGCCCATAACATCCCATTGCTAAACACTGGCACGCCTTGCGCCTCCAACATCTCGTTGGGGGTCATGAGCCGTTGCACCATCGCCTTCGAGACCTCCCGCTCTTTCAGCAAGCCTCACGCATCTCACGAGCAAAAGCGCTCTGAGGTTCTGAGATCTGTTCGTCTCTGTCCAGTCTGTCAGTCTGTCTGTGAGTCTGAGACCTGGTCATAGTCATGAGTCATGAGTCATGAGTCATGAGAGTCATTCATAATTCATGATGTTGAGATGATAGTATGATAATGATAATGATAATGATGATGATGATGATGATAATGATGATGATGATGATGAGTCTTCATCACGATTCATCACGAGTTAGGTCCAGTCAGTCTAGAGTCTAAATCAGTCGTCAGTTTTCACGTACATCATCAGCAACATCATGAACATCAAAACCAACATCAGGCAGCATCAGCTATGATAATTATGATAATAATCAAATCATCAAATCATCAAAGTCACTGTCATTTGGTCCCGCGGTCGTCAGTCAGGCCTGGCCTCCACCATGCTCTAAGTCTTGCTCCAACATCAGTGGAACCGTTGCATGCTGAACTCCAACAGGAAGCCACAAACTCGGTGGTGGTGGTGGTGCAGTGGTGCGATGAACAATGAACAACTCAATGAACAACTAAAAACCCAAGACGAACGACTAACAACTAACAACTACTAACAACGACAACAACAACAACAACAACAACAACAACAACAACAACAACCACAACAACAACCACAACGACGACGACAACGACGACAACGACGACAATGACGACAACAACCACAACAGCAACAACAACAACAACAACAACAGCAGCTACAACTACAGCAACCACCACAACTAAAACATTGACAGTGACAGTGACGACAGTAACAGTAACAACTTGATCGTGATACAGATACTTGTGAACAACTTGCACACGTTTACTTGAAGGAAGAGGAAAAGATATTATATCAACATCAACGTGATATTACCGTGATATTCATGATTCCATGGAAATTATTGGTAATTCAAAATGATAACATGATAACTAACTGAAAAGACTGAAAAGGAATTGTGAATTGTGAATCGAGAATCGATAATAACAATCAATACTGAATCAATACTGGAATTGAACGATTTCATTCATATAGTCTTTTGAAATTAGTCAAAGCTACGTCGACGTGGATCGCAGGATCGTAGGAAGCATCTGGTGGGAACCATTCAGTGGGAGGAATCTGGGGTTCTGGTTGAGAGTGTATGGCCTGTTGACCCCAACAATCTCAACGTAGTCCTCCAGATGCTTCTTCCTGACCGAAGACGTCAGTGGTAGTGGTAGTGGTCAAGTTCAAGTGGGTCGACTGGGTCATTTGTCCGACTGTGAGACTGCGAGCCTTACTGCAGGCCCTATGCCAGTGATTTCTATACTTACGACTTACAAGTGATTACAGTGATTACTATTAGGTTTACTAAACCAAAATTAATGATTAATGGTTCAATGGTTAGTAGTAAACGCTAAAGCAGTCAAATGAAACTGAAGCTGAGATTCTCTGTGGCGGACAAAACCTGCGAGCACATGTCACTCAGATTCAATGGACCCACCAACTCCCGGCGGTGATTAGCTCTTGAAGATGGACGGGATGATGCCTCACAGCCACGAGTCACCAGTCATCAGTCACAGTTAATCAGTTTGAATCGATAGACAACACAAAAATTTCCAGACAAACTACTAGTCTACCGACGGAGGGGAGAAGTCTGTCTACTAGTCTGTCTATCAGTGAGTCTAGCAGTGTATCAGTGATCAGTCAGTTTACAACTTGATCACTCAGCTCATCATGAATCATCAAGAATCGAATCAATAATCAATCAATGAATCAATGATCAAATTCTCAACCGTCAATTGATTCATCAAATATCATCATCATCATCAACACCGCACCAGCACCATCACCATCGGATCATCCGGTCATGGCCATGGCCCAGTCTAGTCCTGACAGTCGAGGCTCCTAGCCTCATAGCACAGTACCAATGAGTGTATGAGTGTATGAGCCTATGAGGCTGAGAATCAATCAAACAAATTCCTACAAATGCAAATCAATATTAAAAAATCATTTTTTCTATTAACATGATGAACATGATTGAAGACCCCCGCCGGACTGACTAACCAACCTCACCAACCTCACAACCTCTGAACCGCCTAGATTTTTCCCAAACATGCCAAACAGGTACCCATTTGATGTCCGCTGCAACATCATCCGTACCACCAACCATGTAGTTTTGCCAGCTGAGCTGGCACTCCCGGTGATTCATTCGCACGAACGACTCCAAGGTCATTTTGTCAGGCATGTCATTCCATCCCTGGAACCTTAGATTCGACAAGTTGCATCGGATGTTCCCCACCAAGATCGTAATCTCGTTGGGTAACGTGACGTGGGCTCAGTGTCAACGTGAAATATAATCATGTAATGTCATCATAATGTCGTAATGTCTGACAATTCTGCCAATGTCTCGATATCATATCACTCAATACATTAAATTCTGCCCAGGATACGGGATACGGGGACTACGCCGCACTACCGCCCTTATGGGCATTTAGACGGACATGCTACGTTTTGATATGTTTTGCTTTATTCTATCTACATAAATTTGTTATCATATTAACTTTTACGTCAAATGACACAAATACATGCTCACTGCGCACATGAAACAAAACATTGATACAAAGTACTAAGTACTAAAGAAAAAGATCACCATGGGACCATGCGAGCAATAACAACTCAGAACTCATTGATTCTACCTGTTTTTGTGGATCTGGCACCTGGATCTGGATTAAATTGAACCCAGGCAATCTAAAGACTTGCCATCCCATCCAATCAACATCAGTCCAGTCAACCATCAACTCAACCATATCATCCAATCCTCCGAATCATCCAACCCAAGTTGCTCTGTTCGGAGCATGAACACGCTGTACCTCCTTTCCCTCCTGGTGGCCCACCCCACGTTCTTGGGATCTGTCACAACGCTTTGACGGTAGTACAAAGAACCAAGGAGGTCATCAAGCAAAGTTACATCTTGATTCTTCACCTGAGAAAGGGGTGCAATGCGATGCGAAACCAGCCCTGCCTGTGCCTTGAATTCATGAATTCTGAATTCTGAAGAACAAATAACAAACAACAAAGAACAATGGTGGCAAGAAGCTCGTAACAAGTAACCAGTCAGTAACCAGTGACAAATTTATGTAAGGAATGAAAGAATGTATATCGCATACTGTATACTGTATGATTCACTGTATGATTGTATGATAATTCATACTGTCTCATTACACGAGGAATCAAGACATTGACGATGACAGGAAGACATCAAGGAGAATAGTTACTGGTTACTAGTTACTAGTAACCGGCGGTAACTAGCTACCTAGAACTAGTAAGGCTAGTAGGGCTACTAGTAGGGCTAGTAGGGCATCAATTATCAATCAAGCAACGTTCTCCTGTAGCACAACACGTTCTCTGTACTTGCGGCGCATGGCCGCCCACGTCACAAAGTATCGAAAATCTTTGGCGTCGGTTTTCAAACGTTTGCCCATATTGCTCCACGAAATACATGGCGTTCCCGCCACGTGCACGTCCGCCTTGGCGTGACAACATCGCTTTCGATGCGTGTGACAGAACGCATCGTCGCTGAGGATGTTCTCACCTGATTCCAACCTCATTGCCGTGCCATGCCGTCACTACAGTCTTCACAGTCGGTTAGGAGTCATAACTTCATAACAGTGGTAAGTGGTAAGTGGTACTGACATAGTGGTACAATGGCATAGTAGCATAATGGCATAGTCATAGTGGTACTGTCATGGTACTGTGGTACAGTGGTAGTGGTACAGTGGTAAAGGAAGTCAGTGACAGTCAGTCAGTCACTCCTGATTTACAGATTCAATTCAATCATAATCATAATCACTAAGTCTGACTTAGACCAAAAAACAAACAATAACCCAGGACTAAGGACTGAGGATTAAGAACAGTCACCACACAGACCGTAACTAGAAACAAACTGGCTGAATGACGGACCACTAGGTCGACTCGACTGACACATTGACCAAAAAGTCACATCGTTGAGTTTCACAAACTTCCGGGGCTGGAGTTAAATTGTTTATGCATCAATGCATAAATAAAGAAAAAACTGATCTGAAATAATTATGACCAAACGACGCGTGAAGCAAATCCTTACCATCAATGTCCTTGTATTGAGGCTTCAGGAATTCACCAATGTCCTTAAAAAGACACTGGGGAGCGCTGGGATGAGCTTTGAGCTCGGCCATCGCAGCGTTGTTCCACTCAATCGCTGAAAGGTGCGGCATCACGCTAACATCTTCCACGCTGCCACTCAAGGACTGGGCCAGTACGCAAGCGTCCAATTGGTACAATGAATTAATCTTTAGTGGCTGGTGGAAAATGGAAAATGATGTAATGTATACGTATACTAATGTATACTGTATATTCTGGTATACGGTATACTCTGTATACTGATTCTGATATGTCCAAGAGCCCAAGGGAGCCTACAGTCTTAGAGTCTTAGAGTCTTACAGAGTCTTACACTCTACAAGTTACAAGTTACAAATCTAAAACTACGACTACTACGACGACGACGTCTAGTAGCCAACTACTACAGTGCAGAACTCTGGCGCTACTATATATAGACTATATACTACACTACCACTCTACACTCTACACTATCATTATCACTAATTACACTAGTAAATTTCTACCTAGGACTTACCTAGGACCTAGGATCTGGGAAGATCAAGTGAAGCAGTAGGGCAATCCCCGCAGCCTCTGCCGCCATTCTCAAGGCACAAAGGGCAACACCAGGAGCATCCAATCCGCTGAATGCTGTGGTGTAGGAACTCTGCTTCATAGTCGCCAAAAGAAGTTCAGCAACCTTTTAGACAAAATCAATTCTGAATTGACAAATCCATAGGGAGTAGCTTTAACCTTGATACTTGATATTTGATATCAATATAAAATATAATATCACCCCAATATCATGAATTGAATAGTGAAAATCAATTCAATCGAATCAACACAACACAACGCAGTACAAAAAATAACATATAAGATAATACAATATAATGACAATGCATAATTTGGTATCATACAATCACATAATATCAAATCACAGTCAATTTACTGTAGTAAAAGAAACTGTCAGACTCAGCGTCAAAGTCAAAGTCAAGTCTAAAGCGCCATTCAAGAAACGTGTTTGCGCATGATTGCACTGGTCTGTTCTGACTGTGCTGGATTACGTGCTGCATATTCAGCAAGTTGGACACGCAGGGGTGAACGAACACATCCATGATCATCATCTCCCCCTCGTTGGTTCATCAAGGTCTTGGCACTTTGATTTATCAAGAATAGTGGCCATGCATGAGAATCTTCCAATGTTCTGCAAGTGCCACTCAAAACATTGGCCATGCACTCGGACATACGATGATCTGAACCAGGCTCAGGTTCAGCGCTGAAACTCGGTGCCGCATCTGAAAGTACATCATTCAGAGATATGGGATCAGCCCCTGCATCTGCAACGTTGGACGGAAACGACGTGGCAGATTGCGACAAAGGTGAATCCACACGAGGACGCTTGGTGGGACGTTCTGGAGTGATGACTCTGGTACCACTCTCTGGAGGTGTTGCAACATGTACATTATGTACATTCAAGGCATTGATATGCAAATGCAAGTTCTCAATACGGAATGCCCGACCAGCCTTGCATTCACAACACATATTTTTGAAGTATGCACACAACTTCATGTTGCGCTGAACCTTGTGCACAGGCTCTGGAGGTGGTGGCACATTCTCAGGCATTGTCGACATCGAATGATCTGTCATTGTACACAAACGTACAAGTGATCAATCCACCGGGCAAATGGCTTGAGCTGTTACAAACTCAACAAATGGAATTGATGATTGATCAAACCATCCAACAAATACATCAATGTCAATATTGGCAAAAGCACACAAATTCATGATGTCCAAAAATATATGATTTAGATGTTTCGTAAATTGATTGATGAATCACCAAAAATCCAAAAGTTTATGGAGCAAGGTGATCGATATAAATATTTATAAAGATATGTCGAGTCGAGCATGTGATCAACGTACGCAGACATGTCGAGCAACATGATTAACAATAAAAAATATTATGAAGTGAACGACATAAACGAACATAGTGATCGACATAGGCAGAGATGTTGGACAAGATGATCGTCATAGGCGTCTATGTAGAGCACGGTGATCAACATAGAGATATACGTCGAGCAGGGTGATCAACACTAACATCAGGTGGAGCAACCAATACAAGTAGATATGTCGAACAAGGTGATCTCCATACAAACGTGTCGAGCAGGCTGATCGACATATAGGTACATGTCGAGCAGGGTGATCAACATAGTAAGGTACGTCAGGCAGGGTGATCGACAGAGGCAGGTGTGTCGAGCAGGGTGATCGACATAGAGAGTCATGTCGAGCAGGGTGATCGACTGGTGTCGAGCAGGGTGATCGACATAGGGAGGTACGTCGAGCAGGGTGATCGACATAGAGAGGTACGTCGAGCAGATTGACGGAGGCATGTATGTCGAGCAGGGTGATCGACGTAGTGAGTCATGTCGAGCAGGGTGATCGACTGATGTCAAGCAGGGTGATCGACATAGAGAGGTACGCCGAGGGTGATCGACATAGGGAGGTACGTCGAGCAGGGTGATCGACATAGAGAGGTGCGTCAAGCAGGGTGATCGACATAGAGAGGTAAGTCAATGTGATCGACATAGAGGTGTGTGTCAAGCAAGATTATTGATATAGAGAGGTACGTTGAGCAGGGTGATCGACATGAACGTCGAACAGAGTGATCGACATGGACAGGTACGCCGTGCAAGGTGATAGACGTAAAGAGGTACGTCGAGTAGGGTGATCGACATAGAGAGGTATGCGAGCAGGGTATCTGATATGAATGTCAAGTATGTATGTTGAACTTTGTAATCTACATCAACATCCAACGAGGTGATAGACAGTGATAGTGATAGACGGTGCTAGATCTAAGATGATCTAAGTATAGAATGTATGTATGATAAGTAATATCAAATATCAAAAACTGCTACATATTTGCATACATATACATTAAGCAAAACATTAGTAATATGATCCGTCTGATCACTGATCACTGACTTCTGATTGTCTGTTGGGTCTGATAACCCAAAATCAACCCACAGAAGCACTGATTTTTTTCGGCCTTGAAGAAGGTATGTGATTTGTCCTTAGGTCCTTGCACAGTGTGCGTCCTAAGCCTTTGCAACACGCTAAGAGTGCAACAAAAATGCACTAATAGACCGATAGTGACATCACTCATCACTATGATATCACATAAAAAGAATTACGTCACCTCCCTGCTAATGTTCCGAAGGGTATGACAACTTGGTCGTATCTAGGTATCTGTACCCAGATTTGCGAAAACAAAAAAAGGAATGCAAAATGCATTCACGGATTCATGCATCAAAATTTACGACCAGCATGGTAATGATTTGGACATCAGTCTCATCATGACTCATCACTCATCAGTCATGATAGTCATGGTCACAGTGTCTTTTAAATGTTTCAATCTTCCAGTAAAGTCTCGGCTAATTTTAACGAATGACAACTAGCAATCATAAATGAATAATTTTAAGATGGTGCGGTGTTTAGGATGCTTGGTTGTTTGACAGTTGTTTGATCTGTTGGGCAAAGAACGTGCATTTTACTTGTTAGTAATCTATTCAAAGACATTGGTCTCATGAGTCTCATGATTCATGAGTCAAAGTCAACAGGTCAAAAATATTAGCAAATAATATCAGATAATTCAAAAATCAGTGAGTCCATAGACCATAGAGTACATACAAAACATGCAGTCGATAGTCCATAGTCTCCAGTCCATAATCCATAGTCCAATACAATATTTACATAGCCTGTGTACTGAAACCACACTGTGACCTGCGACACTGTGACAATGACATTCTTGCACAGCCTAATGCACAACCAAGCGAACAAGCGCCTGACTCAAACGTGACTACAACAGCTGAGCTTGCACAAATGCACGTGCAAGCAACGCTTGCAAAAATAATGGGCAGCATCGACAGCGACAGATCATTATCATCATCATCATCAAAATGTCGGTGACAAGTGACAAGTGCTTCTGCATTACTCTCTTTAGAAACTGTTTTGACTAGATTGATCCACACACACATGAGAAAATGAAAAACTAAAACAAACAAACAAACAAACAAACAAACAAACAAACAAACAAACAAACAAACAAACAAACAAACAAACAAACAAACATACGAACATACAAACAAACAAAGTTCATTCCTTCAAGTAGATTTAACGAGGTCCTGTCCAGCTGTCCGATACGTCATGTGCAAAACACCTGAGGGAATCAAGTACTGAGCTCGCGGAGTAGTGCGTCGTCACGTCGTTTATTCACTAGTCAGTCAGTGCCAATCGTACGCATGACATCATCATGACTTGCAACAAAAAGGTTCTGAGTTAGTCCTGAGTTAGTTGTTAAGTTGTTAGTAGTTGTGAAGTTGTTAACGTGTGTTAGCTGTGTCAACTAACAATGTGATCAACTCATAAATCCTCATGCCGGATGACTCATGGCGTTGATGTTGATGGTCCAATGATAATAATTCAGCAAAGCAATTGCTGAGTATGACAATTTGGATTCTGTCGCGATTCTTTATTTATGGTGCATTGCCAGTATATTGCCATGCCACAACTGCATTTCGTGTAGTACGAGACTGAACTGATTCTGATTCTAATACTAATGGATGGATGAATTAACATTTTGGCACAGGTGACGGACAACGGAGACGTCGCTGATCACTGATCACGGCACTGATCAAAAAAAATGCTATTCACTATTCACTGCTCCGGCAGTTCCTCATTGAGACACAAGAGTATGGCATTACACCAAAGACAAAGTTTGTCACTAAGTTCATGCTTTACCACTTCATCGCATAAAACCTGGGACGCATGGCTTTTCCATGCTTCATGATTAAATGATCTCATCCCAAACCTCAGACATTGGATCAATGTCTTTCCCAAATACTTCTGATAAGAGATGCCCCTTGAAAGATTCTCCAAGTCAGAGTTGTTGATGATTCCTTTGTTGCCTGCCCCCAATTCAGCAAGGCCACCAACACTCTCTACAATTGTTGAAAACTTTGAAATCAAAGATTCAGTTGCAAAATGGTTGCACGATTTGTGTGTCTCCCTCTTGCAAACTGGACAAATCGACGTCTGTGGCGGTGGCATCCGCCGCATCCTCAGATTGCAGCAATGGCCTTGAAGGCAAGTTGTTGAAGCAGCATTTGCCCCATCACATTCACCTTCCTTGGCGCAACAAAGTGCAACAAAGTGATGGGCAAATATATGGATTGATGGCAGCGTGGCACAATGCTATACGCAATTTACAATGTATATACGAGTCATACGAGTTATATTAATATATCCATGTATGTATTAGTATTAGTATAAGTCTACTTCTTCAGTATACAGACCAGTGCAGTCAGTACAGTAGAGTCTACAGTCTACAGACTACAGAGTATATTGAGTATATATATATATCAGTGCCTCAATAATGCATCAGTGCATTGTCAATTGTCAATGCATGTAACAATGTCCTACTAAAACAACAACATAGTACCTGAAGGGAATGAGAAAGAGAAACAACTCACATGCATGCAATGCATACCTGCATACCGTACCGCGAACCGTCAGTACTACTACTCATCACAATTTCAAATGGCTTCAAACCCAGGATCTGCATACCCACTATGCCCAATACAATCCCTGTGAAAAAAATGTATCAATTGTCAATGTAATGTAATGTATCGGTCTGGTCAATGGTCAGTTGGTGAGTCGTCAATGTTCAGTCAGAGTCTTCAACTTCAAACATTCAACAATTGACAATGCCATACAGTGCCTATTCTTGATGAAATTTTGAATTAATAGAACCGCCGGACTGTCGGATCATGAACCAACAAGTTGGATCATAATTATTATGAGTCACGAGTCAAATTTCTGAAAATCGCTGGCAAAGCTCATGATTCATTGGCCCCTTATGAAAATCAAAAGACTTGGAAAGCATTAAACATTAGTACATTCAAACCATTGGAAAACTGGGAGTCAAACCGAGTTTCTGGTTCCACAACATCTCGCAAACCCTCAATGAATTCCAGGTATGTTCCAAGTTGTTCCGGCAAATGTGATCGCATGTAAACTGCTCGAGTAACTTCAACTGGCAGATCATTCAAGAGAATTGTAGCTTCCTCCCGTTGCTCAGATGAAGACCCTGTTGACACTGAACCAAAAAGTTCAGAGATGTCTTTGCTGAATACCTTTGGCATGTATCCAACCTTTGCACGTCTTTGTTCTGGAGTATTGAGATCATTGATGAAACGACCATGAGTGCCAACTTGGTCCCAATACACTAACTTGTAAGTAATCGTAACCGATGATGCAACACTTTCATCTAAATCGCCATCGTCAGTACGTGTCTTGATTTCTAACAAAGAAACTCCATGGAACTGTGCTGCCCTGGAACCGCAGTCTAGGGACCAATCCATGGCAATGAGTACATCTTGGATTCGCTTCCCCCATTCTGAAAGAATCTCATTCAAGACATCGTGTTCAAACAAGGGAACCGTTTCAACTTCCCCACCAACATTCTCACCCACTGACACACCAGAACCATTTGGATTAACCGAATCAAACGGACTAATTCCAGTAGCCTCAGTAGCTAAGAAATTTTCCTCACAAATCTCATCTGGAAGAAGGTAGGTTGCAACGACGGCATCTGATGCAGCTTCTGTTCCTTCACCAGACAGGTCAGGCCTGCCAGCAACCAAGATGTTGTTCACCCGTCATGGTTTACAAAGGCAAAGGGAGTCGTCAGTCGTCGATAACTCGAAAAGTTGGGGTCAGTGTCAGTGTCAGTATCAGCGAGTGTTGAGTTGATTCTTAGATCGCAAACCATAATGAATTATGAATAAATCATTATGTAAATTATGAGTCATTAAGTCATGAAGCCATTATGTCATTTGAGTCAGTCAAACAATCATAGAATCATACAATCATACAATAATCATACGTCTTGAAGTTTAGGCTCTTGGATTGGATCAAAAATTTGATGCTGTCACAGCCAAAAAAACAAAGGACCAATAACAACCCCAATGGCCGCCCAATGGCCCAATGACTAGTGACTAGTGACTAATGACTCATGACTCCGCATGACTCCATGACTCCATGACTCACGACTCATAATCCAGGAATCCATGATGATAAGCCTGGCCACTACTATGTTTTCATACTTTACCATTTAAAGATAATAAAGACGCATGACATCATGACAAGCGATTCGTGATTGATTGGTGTGAGTTCTGGGTTGGTGTGAATTAATTCAATAAGCCCGAAAGGGTGGAATGATGGAATGTACTCGTGCGTGCCCCGGGTCCCGGGGTCAGGCTGGTCAGGTGAGTCGGGGATGTTAACCAACTACACTACACTACACAACCGTCCCGTCACATCACATCACAACTCGAGTCAACCGTACCTTTACAGAATTTCAGGTTCAAAACTATCGGACCATTCATCGCAACCGTCACAACAGCACATTACACATTTAAAACAAAAACAAATTAACAAATGATTTGAATCGGAATCGAACTTCTTCCCAGCAGAACACATCGGCGTTAACGGCGTTAACCGTTGGACCGTTGGGCCCTAGGCCGTTATTCAGATCACCTATCGCCACCTCCCAACACCAACACCAACACCCAATCAGTCCCATCAAAGCAATTTCCTAATTTCCCCTGCACTACTGCACTAATGTTGTCACCAGCTGGAAAAAATTGATCAACTTGAATGGCTGAGATTAGCTGAGATTGTTGATTTTTTTGGGCTTGTTTTTTCCAATTCTACCAAACACACAAACAAAAACAAATAAACACACAAACAATATGATGACTCTGCGGGTTCTTATTACTACAAAAGTCCTATGTCAGTACAACACTTGCAGTTGCAACACTGAGTGACTAGACTAAGTACTAAGTAAGTATTCAACATTCAACAACTTAGATACAGATACAGTCTACAGTCTACAGTCTACAGTGTACCGTGTACAGTACAATACATCAGCACAGCAATCAGCAATATTTAATATGATTCCATACAATTACAAAAATTAAATAGATAAATAGTTAGATGATGATGATCGTGTATCTGTATCAATGTATCAGTCCAGTGTATCAATGTAATAATGTAGAGTAGACTGTATAGAAAGCAACTAGTTACCGGGCTTGCGCTGCGGAGGGGGTGCGAGGGGGTGCGGAGGTGGGGCCTACACCGCGCTCGCTCGTTCCGGGAAAGAAACGGGTCTCTCTCAGTTGGCTTCTTCTTTTTCACTTTCTGCTTCAGCACTTGGAGAGCTTCCAGCCACTGGCAGAAGAGCTCTTCCTTCTGAAGCCGGACACACTCGTCAGCAGAACCGCACGGATCGCTGCCAACGTAGGGCCCATCTTCGCTGCGCTCCCACGAAGGAAATCCGAAAATGGCAGGGGGAAGGTAGTAAACAGTTAAAGTTAACAGTTAACAGCGCGAAGGTAAGGGAATATTGTGAAGTTGCGTAAACAAGTAAACAAACAATAAAAATAAACAAGTAAAGTAAACCAATGCACAAAAAAAAGCAAACGGCAAACGAACAACAAATTCAGACTTTGCAAAAAACTTTGCAATGAAAAACAAAAACAAACATAAAAACAATTGCAAAAAACAGCCGCCAAATAAAAGTGAAACTTTACAATGAAAAACAAAAGCAAATGAAAGACTGCTAGGACTGCCAAACAAAATTCAGCCTTGTAGATGTTGATGTTCTCCGCGCAAAAGCCTACGTTAAAAGCTCTGCATTGATGCCCTTGCCAAGACATGAAGATATGAAGACATGTCTAAGAGTCGGGTCGAGCAAGCTGTTCTTTCTCTCAAAGCCTTGGCTTGGCTTGGCTCCGCTGCTCACTAGCCTTATCCCTCAAAGCCTGAAAAAGCTCTTTATTTCAGGCTTTGGGACCCATCGGCTAATCCCTCGGCTCACCAACTCTCTCGGGCTAAAAGGAGTTGGGCTCGTGCAACTTTCCAGGCCCCTCGTTTCCTTGCCCTAAACTCTCAAGTGGTCAGTTGTCAGTTGTCAGTCGTCAGTTAAGTTGTTAGTCAGTAGTGCTTTTAGCCAGTTTTTAACTGGAACGGTGGTCAGACAACCACCCACCCTGCGCTGTGCCATGCCGCGGAAGCCTTTCCGGCCTTGTCTCTCTCAGAGAATCTATTCTCTAAGAAGCTCTTCTTAGTCTCCCAACCATGCCCGTGGTTGCGGCGACTAAAGGAGCACACTTCCTCGGGTCCGGAGCAATACCTCGGCCCCATGCGGAAATTCAGACCGGTGGTCGAAAAACCGCTGGCCTCACATTCCCTGGCCTCACTGGTTTAATCAGGGCCTCTTCCACCGAAGGTAGGGGAAAGCTATCGCATCGATTTTCTGTACGTACGCCTGGGACCTGGCAAATCCCGCCATCCAACGGCATGGATTTGACGAGACCTTGAACCTCGGAATCACTTACACGTTCCAACATGGAAGAATGCAAAGGCCTGGCCTCAGCAACGGGTCCATAGCAGACCACCCATCACAGGGCGTTCCCCCCGAACTCCGCACAGCCTCACCGGCAAAAGGCGGGGCACTGACCAACAACGAGGCTTTCGTTGTAAGCGCGAGCAAGGGCAAAAAGACGCGGAGGTGGCGGAGGTGAACGCGGCAGAAGTCAACGAAAATTGATCTGCTGGTACTTGGCCTGTCGTTGCAAAGGAGCGATATAAAACCACCCTTGCAACAAGGCCTGGCCTCAGCAACGGGTCCATAGCAGACCACCCATCACAGGGCGTTCCCCCCGAACTCCGCACAGCCTCACCGGCAAAAGGCGGGGCACTGACCAACAACGAGGCTTTCGTTGTGGCAGCTGCAGCCGGCAGGGAAAAACTTCCGATGCGCTTGATACCTCGACTCAACACAACAGTCTCATGAATGACAGTCTCATCATCTCATCTATTATCTATCTATCTATCTATCTACCTACCTATCTATCTATCTATCTATCTATCTTATCATGTCTATCTATCTATCTATCTATCTATCTATCTATCTATCTAAGTCTATCTATCTATCTATCTATCTTTCTTTCTATCTTTCATTTATCAATTTATGTATCCATCTATTTAATGACATGTCATGTCCTACACGCCGCCACACGCCACAAAAGAAACGGACCGACGGACCGGTGAAACGACAGGTGAAACAGTAACACGCCCAACCCACCCCCCACGCAGCGCGAAGTGGCTGGGCCACAGAGTCAATTGTCCGGCAACGGCGACGGGCCATGGTGAAGGCTTGGCTCCGCTGCTCACTAGCCTTATCCCTCAAAGCCTGAAAAAGCTCTTTATTTCAGGCTTTGGGACCCAACTCTCTCGGGCTAAAAGGAGTTGGGCTCGTGCAACTCTCCAGGCCCCTCGTTTTCCTTGTCCTAAACTCTCAAGTGGTCAGTTGTCAGTTGTCAGTCGTCAGTTAAGTTGTTAGTCAGTAGTGCTTTTAGCCAGTTTTTAACTCGAACGGTGGTCAGACAACCACCCACCCTGCGCTGTGCCATACCGGAAGCCTTTCCGGCCTTGTCTCTCTCAGAGAATCTATTCTCTAAGAAGCTCTTCTTAGTCTCCCAACCATGCCCGTGGTTGCGGCGACTAAAGGAGCACACTTCCTCGGGTCCGAGCAATACCTCGGCCCCATGCGGAAATTCAGACCGGTGGTCGCGAAACCGCTGGCCTCACATTCCCTGGCCTCACTGGTTTAATCAGGGCCTCTTCCACCGAAGGTAGGGGAAAGCTATCGCGTCGATTTTCTGTACGTACGCCTGGGACCTGGCAAATCTCGCCATCCAAGGGCATTGGTACGGTATGTTACATTGCAATTCCTTGAGCCAAAGGGGCTACGGCTACGGTAACTAGTGATATGATATATATATATATATATAACCCATATAGAAATATAAAGTTAACGTCACGTCTAGAGTCTGGAGTCTATATGTTGATTGCTGTGCTGTACTTGCACCCTGAGGCCGCCGCCCCTTAGGTCCTTACACCTTACTGTACTGTACACTGTAGACTGTACACTTATCAAATTATCTAACCAACTTTAAAATCTAGTCCTCTAACAAGTTTACTGACAAGACTGACAAGTGCTAACGTCACCAGGGCCATTGGGCCATTGGGGCCATTGACCATCATAATCATCATCATCATCACCATCACCATCATCATCATCATCATCAGCATCATCATCAGCATCATCATCATCATCATCATCACCATCATCATCATCATCATCAGCATCATCATCAGCATCATCATCATCATCATCATCATCATCATCATCATCATAATCATCATCCGTCATCCGTGTTACCAGCCGGTTACTTCTGCATGCATTGGCCCGTGTAGGCTGTGTACTTCAGTAAGGCGGTAAAGCTAATCTAATCAATACAGGAGTCGTATCCATATTATCATGTATCCGTATCCGTATCCGTTGTATCTGATCCGTATCGTATTCGTATCCTCATCGTCCTCATCGTCGCATCGTATAGTAGGTTTTGGGGTCTGTCACTTGTTCGTCATGTTTGTTGTGGGTTTGACCAACCCGGACCCTGCCAAGTCTTCTCCTATTCGCCTATTCGTATTCTATATCTCACCTAGTCATGAAGTCACTCGTCCCAGAGTCATCCCACCCATCACATTCGCCGGTCCATTGGTCCATTGTCCATTGGTCCATTCATTGCTGAGTCACTAAATAAATATAGACAAACAGAATGGTTAAGTAATAAAATTACACAGTAACTACTCAATGGCAATGACTGACCAATGGACCGATGGCCCAATGGCAAAAAACTCATGACTCAATGATTATTCCAAATGATTGGTCGGTTAATCCCCACTCGAATCCCATGTAGAATTTCATTTCTGAGAAGGTTCCATTGAACTGTTGAGGCCTTTGGGGTCTGAAACTGCAAAATTCAAAATCTGAAACCCTGAAACTTCTTGGAGGTTTGGCATTTGGAAATGTTTGGAACATTGGAACATGTTTTTTAGGTATAGGGCGCCCCGATTCACGTCCGGTTTCATGCAATTCATAGCTCGAAGACTCGAAGATCATATTCATTGTTGGTGGGTGGAGGTTTTTATGATTTAAGAATTCAAGAATGTCCAAGAGTTGACCGCCATCATCGTGAAACCCGGATCCGACCCGTGAAAAATGGAAACTGGGTTCAGTCTTGGTCAGTCCCCGTCAGTCCCCTGGTCAAGATTGAGATGTTGATTTTGATGTTCACATTGTAATGATTGTCTTTGTAATCTTTATATCAGTCATAAATCATAAATCCAAAAACCCACCAGAAAACAATCCCAAATGCAAACACTTACCCGCTTGTGGTGAAGTTGTGGAGTTGTGGGCTTCGGCCCGGTTCAGCGGTCGGAAACAATAAACCAATGAGTCGATGAACCAATGAACTAATGAAACCAATGAACTTCGCCGATGAACGCCGATGAACTAATAATAATAATGAAACATTAACATGAACCAGTTTTAGCATCCATAGCCCGGCCTGGTGTGAGTACCGGGTGGCAAAAGGCTAACCAGTGTGGAGCAAGCTTCAGCTGCCTGACTTTCAAGGCGGTCGATGTCTTCGTCCACCTCATCATCACCATCAGCATCACCATCGGAAACTTTCCTGTCCCCACCTTCACAAAACTCACGGTGCTCACGGTCATTTGCTGCATCGTAAGCACTGAGCAACTTGAGGGCAAGATCATCCATAATGGGTGGCATGGATTCGGAGTCGTCAAGCTCTGCTGGCATCGAGGATGATGAAGACGGAACACTGGCACTGGCAGCACTGGCTTTGCTAGACTTGGTGCTAGATTTGGCCTTCGGTTTTGGCTTTGGAGCTCCACACTTGAAGCAATTGCATGCCGACAACAAATTCACACCCAACCGATTTGATTCGATAATTTTGGCACAGTGGATGCCACCAGTGTCACCATCCTGCCCAAAAGCAACCTGGCAAATATCCACAGAGATTTGCATGAAATCATTCTGTTCAGCAGCACTATGCAGCAAAGTCATGACCTCCATCGAAGACAAAAATTTTGCAGGCAATGCGAGCGACACATCAAAACTAGCGGAGTCGGACTCAGGGTGGTGGCAGCACGTTGCCCACGTCAGCTGGGAATAATGCTTCAACACAACCACACCGGCAAACAATGTGCGAGCAACAAAAGCTGGTGAGGATGAATCATCTTTGACACCAGTGGCGCTAAAGGCACGAAACATGAAACACAACTCGGCCGTCGGTTTCAACTTGATCTCTTGCTTCTTAAGGAAGCTCTGAAAAAGCAACAACATCTTGGCATGACAGATCTCATGTTTGGAACGAACGGCTGCATGCTTCGGTTGCTTTGACGGCTTCGACTTGGCCTGAGGCTGAGGACGACTACCCGAACCAGCTTTGAGCTCTTCAAAGACAAAGCGAGAGGAATTGTGACGTGACGGATGCACAACGGCCCATTCTTTCGTGGCCTGATGTTGTTGGGCTGCAGTTTCAGCCAATGCCCTGCGGGACTGTGCAGTGTTAGCATCAAGCTGGTGAATGGTCTTTTTGATGTTCAATCTGGCACTTAGCAAAGGAAGACCAATGTTTGGCGCTGCCTTGGCCACAGCCTTCAAAATTCCATTCATGCCTTCAATTTCCTGTGTATGCAAATGAACAACGCTCAAAATGCAACGAACGAAGGCCTCCAACTTTTTGGAAAGAAGACCTGTTGAAATTGTTTTTGCAAACTCCGAACGACAAGCCTGGTAGAGTTTGGAAATGTGAAAATTCATAGATTCTTCGTAAAGGCGCACTGATCCCAACCCTGCATGAGCTATGCCTCCACCTTCCCCATGATGAGCTTCCACCTGGGATTGGACACACGCATCAATGTCACGAATCTCTTTAGCAACCTCAACCCGTTTGGCACAACCACTGGACACAGGAGCGGCCAGCAACCATGCAAGCTTCAGTGGAAACTGGTTTGTTCGAGTCACAATTCTTCTTTCAAAGTCTGCAAAGCATAGGAGTGTATGCAAAATTGCAGTATTGAATGCTTCAGTTCGGCATTGGTTTCCTTTCGAAGATTCCACGAGTGTGATCAAATGAGACCATTTGGATGAATCCCGAAGAGCATCATTGAATTCCTGCCTGATTGTGGCAACCAGTTTTGTTACAAATTCAATCACCATGTCAGAAGCGTCTAACTTATCCGTCTTATCATACTTATCATCCGATGTCTCCAACGGTTTCTGCTGAGATGGCTGAGACGGCTTTGGCTTCGGCTTGTTTGAATCTGCTGCCCAGCGGTCTTATTTGATGGCTTTGGTTGCCGGCAAGACCGATTCATGATGAATCCCAGGACATGAGTCAAAGGGCCCCTGCTGACACTTCCAATGATAACATGAAGCCAGAACTGAAAACTGCCAAGTGCATTGATGGCCTCAATGGCCCACCTACCCAGCTTCAATTGATACTGTCGGATCTCACAATCGTCATCGTCCTCCGTGACAAGCACAAGGGCTGAGTCAGAGACTCTTTGCTCAGCCTTTGCAAGTAAGGCTTCTTTGAAGACCAGGAGCAACCGTTCACGGCCACAATGCAAAAGAAACTTCTCAATTGCCTCAATGGAACCCCAACGACCTCTAAGAGGTCTTGGCGGCAAAGTCTTGGGAAACGTGCGTGGGTCATAAACGGATAGCCAAACTGATTTGATCTTGGCATGATTCCCCCAAGATCGCCAAACGTTGCAAATTTTTGCACACGAAGCAAAGTACCCACGCATTATGGATAATGAACTTCTAACGATGAGGTGCAGCTGGTGCAAAATGCACGCCACATGGAAGAAAAAAACACCAGGAACGGGTGCAAGTTCGGTGGAAATCATTCTACCACATCGGGCCTGGTCTGGACCCATATCAGAAGTCATGACATATCCGAGAAGAACAAGCTTCTCAAGGTCAGAGCGTCTGCCATCAGCTACGATGTCCCAAGTGTTTTGCACTCCAACACCTTAGTTACTAGTTGTACTAGTTGGCCGAGTTGGCTTAAGTTGGTGAGTTGGATAGATAGATAGATAGATAGATAGAAAGATAGATAGACAGATAGATGAATAGATAGATAGATAGATAGATAGATAGACAGATAGATAGATAGATAGATAGACAGATAGATAGATAGATAGACAGATAGACTAGATAGAGATACATAGATAGATAAATAGATAGATAGATAGAGATGAGATAGAGATAGACATAGAGATAGAGATAGAGATAGACATGGAGATAGATAGATAGATAGATAATAGATAGATAGACTAGAGAGATAAGTAGATAGACAGATGATAGGTGATAGGAAGACTTAGGTAGACTGACAATAGTAGACTCTAGACTGACAAGAAACACAAATATAATAGACTATATAGATAAAAGATCGACTTATAGATAGATAGATAAATAGATAGATAGAAAGATAGATAATAGATAGACTAGATAGATAGATAGGTTAGGTAGATAGAGTAGATAGACAGACAGACAGATAGATAGGCAGGTGGATAAGATAAGTAGATAGGCAGGAGATAGGTAGATTAGATAGGCTAAGGTAGATAAATAGATTGTAGATTCTAGATAAATAAGTAGAAAGTAGAAAGCTAAGATGGTTAATTAAGATGGTAGTAACTGTAGAAGAATTAGTAGATAGTAGTAGATAGTAGATAAGTAGATGAATAGTAGATTAATAGATTAAGTAGATGAGTCGATGGGATTGGATTAATCGTTAGCTCATTAGTCATTAGTCATTAGTCATTAGAGTCATGAGTCTTGGGTCATTAGTCTTTAGTCATGGAGTCATGGAATGGAATCTTTGAATCAATTATTCATTGAATCGAATCATTGATTTTGTTTCCCGTTGGACCCGTTGGACACCGTTGGCCGTTGGCCGGTTGTTTCTCTTACGAGTTGATCTGAATGATTTTGACGATATGGTTTGTTAAAATATGAAATGGATTGTGGATACGGTATACGGACACGGACCAATGTGCAAAGGATACATTTAATAATACATGGATGATTACTACTGGATGATTGATAAATTGATAATTGATAAATAATTCAAGTTCATGATTGATCAATTTGATAATTGGATAATGCTGCTGATGATGATTGATAATTACAATGATTCTCATGATTATGATGATGATAAGTTAATGGACTCATGGACTCTTGGCCATGGATAATTTGAGGATGGATTCGATGGATGGATGGATGGATTGGATTATGGATTCTGGATTGATTTTATCTAATATTGATTCATAAATTCATGGGTGATTGGCCCAACAGTCTGATCGCCCGGTGATCGGTGATTGGTGATTCGTGATTGAGATCGCACAGAAGTGTGATTGACTCGACTCGACTAACAGAAACCCAACTGCCAAACCGCCCAGTGTCCAGTGTCCACTGTCCACTGTCCACTTTCCAGGCAAAAGACTCCGGATTTGCTTGATGTACATCTGTTTGACCACTTCAGCTGTCACAGACCTAAGACAAGAGAAAAACAAAGAGATAAATTCAGAGATAAATGTCTTAGAGTCAGTCATACCGGGTCATACCGTCATACCTACCTTGAAAACTACCAAGGTAGAATTTGTACAATGCACAATTGTACAGTGTACAGTCTACAGTCTATAGTCTAGAGTCTACAGTGTAAGTGTACAGTCTAGTCTACAATGTACACAAAACACATAACATGTACAAATGGACAATGTAATGCAAATCTAAATGTACATTGTACATCTTAATCATCTTGCAGTCTTACAGTCTTACAGTCTTGCAGTGAGTCTTACAGTGTGATACAGTGATAAGTGATACACTAATAGTGATGCAGTGATGCAGCGATTCATTGATACATTGTAATGAACAATGCGCATGATGCACATGCAATGCACACACAGCCGCCGTACTGTACAGCCTAGGGCCTACCTACAGACTACATAGTCTACTAGTCTACAGACTTGTGACTACAGACTACAGGGCCGAGGTGGAGTCTACAGTCTAGAGTCTAGAGTCTAGAGTCTACAGTCTCTACAGTCCCCACATTCACAGTGACAGTCTGACAGTGCAAGTACAAAGTACAAGTACAAGTACAAGTATAAGTACAAGTAAAAGTCCAAGAAACAGAAATAACAGTAACCAGTAACCAGTAACAGTAACAGTCAGAAGTACACAACATTTTTTCAATATTTGCAAGTACAAAATACAAAACAAATGAATTGCCAAAAACTTTGGTAACGGTACCACTGGCATAATGGCAGCCTTTATTTTTGTTGAATCTGAATCAGGGTATGAAACGGCATGATATGACTGCCCATAAAACTACGCAAAGTTCCACAAACACAAACTGCAAAAAATTGAAACCGGAAACCCAGTGACTCGGGAAGGAGCTGCACATCGGAGAACTGAACACGGCACCACTTCAACCAGTGCATGCTTTGTGTGCCATCAGCTTGGGTTTGATCCGTGCTGGTGTGCACAGCATACACGGAATGCACTCTGCATACGTGTGTTTTCTTTGACTGCAACACACTAGCGTTGCTAGCATCCCCAGACACACCGTGGAGCTCCAAAGCGACAACACCATCATGACCATCTTGATGATGATTCTGACTACTGGCTTCCACTGCTTGATCGATTGACAATGCAGCATTTCCATGCCCAGCTTGAAACGAATTGTTGAGCAACATCTCCCATCTTACACACACATGTCTTGTCGAATCACACTCCGCAGACTGGAGTGCAGCAAGAGACCCGGCATGGCCCAAGTTGCGGGACAAAGCCAGCCGATACCCACCAGGCAAAGTGCAAACAAATTTTTTTGCATCCTCCTTTCGGCGTTTATTGAATTTGACTATGCCAAATTCAAGCTGACGTTTTTCCAATTGGGTCACAACTAACTGGGCACGAAGGTCTGCGGCCCTCTTCATGTGATATAATTTCTGACGTGAGGCATTTTTGGCTGTTTTGCGAACAACTTCAACCTGAGAGATGGCAATGTCACGCTCTGCGTGCAAATGCTCCACTAATTCTGCTATTTTGGCGACGTCACCAGACGCAACAATGTTCATCGAAACATCTTTGGAAATCACTTCGCGTTGCGGCTTCAGTTGATGTTTTCGCTTTCGTGATCCTGCTACTTGCTCCTGCGGTTCGTGAAGGCAAATCACACCATCAACTTCAGCTGCCGCCGTATCAGCACTTGAAATTCTCTGAGTCTCAGGAGTGATCTGAGACGACGAAGGAAGAGAAAGCTGAGACTGTGAATCAACTTCATTGTCTCGAATGCGTTGAGATGATTCATCTTGAAGATCAGGCTCACTTCCACCAAATCTATCCAAACTCACAGCGTCGCCATCGTTGGCAGTATTGTTAGAAGACACAGACACAAGTGAACCGGTGCTGGTTCTGCGACTGCTCCGTTGCTGGTTCTGTTGCAAACTCAAATTCTTTGCTGTCAGTTTTCCAATCACATGGTCATACGATCGAGGGGCTATCTTGTGTTTTCGATTGAAGCGATCTATTTGGTTTTGCAAGTCTTTGGATCGACATGCAGCGGCCACTTCACTATCAATGCGAGCGCAAAGTGTTTGTAGCTTCGAACCATCAGAATGATTGATGTGGCTTGTGGCCACAAGCAAGCAAACCAAAGAGTCAATTGTCCATGGCCCTTGAGGAAACACACTCAAGGCCATGCTCCACAAATGTTTCCTCATAGATCTGACAGCCTCATCATCAGACCAAAGTCCACTCTCAGACATGACGAACGACATAGCAGCATCAACCAGTACTTTCACAGTAAACATGCAGCATGTCCGCTGCAGCCCACTGCTAGATGTGGAGGTGCATGTAGCGAAATCCCTAAGTGTCGAAGCCAACTTGCCGACGATTGCAGCTAGGTGGTCATGGTCCGGAAAAGCCATCTCATGACATCATGACGAGTCGAGGATGACGACATGAAGGATCGATCGAGTGGAGTGCAAAAACTTAGCTTGCATAATTTGATAATTTCTAAGTACAGTATTGTCTAGTGTGGTCTCTATATACTCAAATATACTCAGTCTCTATAAGTTAATGAACAATTATCACAATTGCCAGACTGCCAGATTATAGTAAAGCCTTAGTCACTTGGTCACGTCATACAGTGGTAGTGGTAGTGGTAGTCATAACAGTGATACAGTGATATAATGATATGGTATCACTATCACAGTGACAGTAGACTGCAAACTGGTTACTAGTTACTGTATACTGGTTCACTGTTACACTATCCATTCGAAGCGGTTCCACTGCAGTTATCAATCTCTTGAAGATGTGATGGATCTGCTGGCTGAGTTGATTCCTTTTCAAATATCATGAATCATGGGAAACAGAAACATGATACCTGTGCGACGCTGCGACGTGCGTTGTCCTGTCGAATTGCAGAGGTCGGCCCGGCGGTCACCGTCACACGGTCGAGTCGAGTTGCTGACCACATTTCATCTCAACAGGGTGGAAAAAAGTGAAATCTGATGTCGGCACATTGAAAGAAGAAGTCATGAAGTCAATCAAAATGTTCCGACCAATTTCATCAGTTCCATGTTCCAAAATTCGTACACCCAGAACACACAATCCCGAACCATAACTTTCTGAAAATCAATACCGGCGTGAATTTGGAAGAGTGTTCAAAAGACACAAACTGAATATACATATATATGTGTATTAAACGTACTTGCTGTAAGGTAATGAGCCGTCAGTTACATATCTTTCCTAATGAGGTAATGAGCCGTCAGCTGTCATACTCGGTTCAAAAACCTACAACTGTCCCGTCCAACGACTGCCTTCATGAATGACTTCTAAAACATCCAAATGGCCGCAAGGGCCCAAAAACCCAACAAAACAGTCCAACTAAAATTTAAAACCATACAATTCTGCCACTGCACATGATAGCTGTTAAGTCGCAACGTTGGCAATCTCAATTAAACAATGCGAGTCCAAATTCCTTGTTTGCCATGTTCGCTGTTCGTTAGGTTCCGGTGGTACCCCCATCGATTTTTTTGTGTGTGGTGGTCGTGAACGTGTCTTTTGGTCACACTTGTGTGTGTAAATTACAAAAAAATTTGCAAAAAAAAACTACATATGTGACTATAGATATTCAAATCTTGTGGTTTTTGGCAACGTGTTCTTCAGACTGGGCATCGTTCAGGGCATCGTTCTGGCATCGTTCTATCAATCTGCACACCCAACTTCTCTTGCTGTGCCAAACAATCACTGAGCCATCGCTGTGTTCAGGCATTCTTAGCGTTCGCTTTTTAGGGTCAGCGCTATGGCAGACCAAAAAAAAAACAGAAAAAAACATGGGCTGTTTGTACGCGTGAGGCGTTTTACTGGGGCATGATTTTGGGCTGGTGCCCCCATCGTTTTACATGCTTTTTGAACCCCTACAAACCCACTGATCCGGTTCATATAAAAAACACACTCCTCAAGTCTGGCGGTGCTTCATGCCCAACCATGAAGGACAGCGTATAAGCCACAAATCACATTCACAAATTATACCAGAAGTACTTCCCAAAATTACCGCAATGGCAAGCGCAAGCCAAGACCTCGCACCATTTCTTATACAAATCCATTTTTTTTTACAGAACATGTTGTCAATTGTTTTTTTTTCACAATTTGAGTCGACCACAATTGAGTGGAAAAAAGTTCAACGCGCAGAATTCAATCATTTTTTTTGGACGGCCCCCACATTTTCATTCGTGAAATTTCCCACTATTCATGCTCCACAAACAAATCCACAATGCACGTCTCCATGAAATCAATTGCCACAAATGCCATTATATATAAATTTTGCTATTTCGTTCCTGCTCGCAATGATAATTTTACTTTGTCTGCATTTTGCTTCATTTAAAAATGCTTCATGAAAAAAAAGAAGACTTCCTAATGTCAAGCGGTTACGCCGCTGCCGCTCGACAAAAGTGGGGGGACAAAAACCATTGACGAGTAAGCACGTGCCCATTTATTATCTTTGTTTTTGATATTGACACACGCCTTTTTTAACTTAATAAATTTTGGTAAATCAATGTATATACCTGCTCTAGTTGGGTCATATTTATCATAATGAATTTCTATTGATATTATCTTTTTAAATACCAGATTTGACCTTGAACCCTCAAGTTGCTCAATTTGAAGTAAAATTTGTTTGACACTATCTTCTATTGCTTGTGTTAGTTCCTCTTCATTATGAATGTTAAATCTTGTTGCTGGTAGATTATAACTTTCTTCTACTAAACCATCATCAGATGGTCGCTCAAATAAACCTACGCATCTAATATTCAATTTCATATTTCTATTATTTCTTAAGAAATCTTGGAGTAAAGATTTTTGATGTTGTATCATTGATAAGCCTTGCTCACCTTTAAAGTGTTTGTTTATGAGTTTGAGATTATTAGCATATCTTTTGAACGCTGACCTGCCTTGTTCAACTCTGAATTTGTTTTTTATAGCATATTTGGTTAAGGCTTTTTTCATTCCGATATTTAGTGATAATTTATTATGCGCATAACTTCTGTATTCATTTGTTTTCTTGACGGATTTTAATTTAGTTTCTAGTTTCTTTGTTAATGGTTTATCTTTATTATATCTAAATTTCTTACCGTCAATTACTATTGATTTTAATTCTTTCCTTCCTCTTTTAGGTATTTCTGCTAAATCATTTTTTAATAGATAATCTACAACATTCTTCATAATATAGATACTATATATTTTTTAAAGTCATCATATCTTTAAGTATATTTTATTCATAGAGTAAATATGATTTATACTTATCATAGCCTAGTGTATAGAATTTTATATGATACATATTATAGATTATATTTTTTGGTTTGTTGTTTCAGGTTTTTTGTGTTGGTTAGTGTATTGATTTTTGGTGTTGTTTGTTGGTAGTTCTGATTTGATGATTGTAATGTAGATTTTTATGAGGATATTGTTGATTGTTCTGTTTTATGGATTGTAATGTAGATTTTTATGAGGATATTGTTGATTGTTCTGTTTTTGGGTTGAAATGTAGGGGGGGGTATATGGTTTTTAGGTTATTTGGTTAGTTGTTTTGTTTTCTTTGCTTGTAAATGCTATTGTAGCATTTTACTCTTACAAACCTTGTTTTACCTATTTTTGGGTGACCTGCTCGAGATCCTGAAGACGCCCCATGATCACCTGCATGCTCTGCATCATCTGGCTCATCATTATGTCGCGATTCTCGTCCTTCTTCTCCATCTGATGCACCGTCTCTTCCAGGTGGATTGACTTGATAGGGGTCACTTCGTCCCACTCCTCCGGGTCGGATGCTTCTCCTTCGGATGGGCCCGAAGTTTTCTTCTTGGGGTATCCCTTCTTCTTGTCCTTCTCCATGATCTTCTCCAGGTAACGGGTCTTCACCTTCAGGTAGTGCAGGAATGGCTTCCAAGCCGTCTGTCCTTCGAGATGACCTGCGCACCATCCGCAGTAACCTGGATCCTGTTCCCATACTTCGAGGTAGGTCTTCCCCATGTGTTTGCCCTTCGTGTGCTGCAGAGCTTCCAGCTCCTTCATCGACATCTCGTGGTAATTGATGCTCGGTGTTTTCTCTTCCTCCTTCGTCTTGTTCACCATCTTGATGCGATCGCTCAAGCTCGGCATGGGAAGTAGGTCGACCCGCAACTCGATCGAGTTCTGAGCTTTGGTACTTTCGTTTGGTTTCGAACCTAACACGCTTTTCCGGTGATTCAGGTATGTTTTCTTCCACATCATCTATGAGTTCCATGTCATCAGGATTATGATGCCAAGCAAGGTCTTCATCACCAGTAGCTTGTTCTTCCAAAACATGTTTTTCACCAAAAAAATCTTGATACACAAACGTACCTTTCAAAAACTCATCAGGGGAAAAGGGACCATTGATTTCTTTATCAATATCCAACACATCTCTACCAACAGGTTGGAGTTGTTCAGGAGCACAACGAAGTAAAACAGTTCCATGAGAAACCCAAACAATTGACCCTTGGTTAGATCTCTCACCCTGTGACGTTTTTTCCTGAAACAAAACCCTAGCTGGTCCATGCCACTGTCCTCTAATTTTCGCTCTTGAACCCCGACCCTTCCTATAATAGTACACCAACATTCCAGTTTCAAACTCTTGTTGTCGCCTACTCTTCAACGTAGCCGCTCTAGCCAATTTCCGTTCGCTATCACACCGAATAAAAACCTCTCTAGCTCGCGACATTTTCTTGATGTTTTCATGAAAACTGGGATTTTCTTGGGACATATTAGGAAGATGTTCGTAGCAATTCAAAGTAGAAAAGATACGGTCTGAGTTTTGTCCAAAAGCCCACTGATTTGGACTGTATCCCCCTCACAGCATGCGTTTCATTCTTTGCCGAAACACACAACGAAACAATTTCTTTACATGACACATCATTTCCAAGTTCTTCCGCAAGTTTCGTCATTTGAAGTTTCAGGGTATGCAAATGCCTAGAGTGTTTTCCTACTTGCCAATACGCCTCAGCAGCAATAGGAGCATGTTGTATCATCATTCCTTCCAACCACTCAACAACATTACCCCCAGTAAGACACCCTTCAACATCAACCCTCATGATTTTGGGTTTAGGCAAACACTTGATCCAGTCTTTGAGGAACTTTTTCTTAAACTCTTCCCCCGAGACGTTCGTCGGCACTGTTGTTGTTTCTCTGACCACACTTGCGACGTGTAAATCGGATGCTTCATCCATGAAGCTGATGCCTATCACATACTTGTCACTGCCATCCTCCATTTTCAGTGGATGTTTCCACCAAAACGTGTCAACACTGACCACTTCCCACTTTTCACGTGGTACATGTGGTGTTGCAGGAAGCACTGGTTTCCGTTGCTTCTGCTTTTGACAAATCTCACATGTCATCTCACCTGCTGCTTTAATTATCCTAGGACTTGCTTGTGCTTGTTTCAACATTCTTTGCATGACTGAAACACTAGGATGTCCTAAGTTCCTATGAATCAAACGAAGCTTCGCTCGTTCCTCCGCTGTGGCTTGTTCGTCCTCTTCGTCAACAGCAACAATGTTTCTGTCTTCTCCATCTCTTTGCTCTTGTGGTCTTTCCTCACCTGGCTGCCCAGGTTCTTCCCCAGGATTATCCAGGTTTGCAAAGGCTGTTTCACAGTCCTTCGGACTGTCTTCCCCGTTGCTTTGCAACTGAGGTTTTGTCCAAACAAGTTTGCAAAGAGCATTAAAGTCTCGGTTTCGATCCAACAAACCATCAGCAAAACATTTACAAAGAGCAATTGGATACACTGCAGTCTGAGCAGTGATGTTCCCTTCGATCTTGTCGTGCATTGCAGCAGGGTGATTACATGTTCTCGCTATCTTTAAACGAATTCCTGCCATGCTCGCAAAAAATCCCCATCCCTTTTGTAACAACAAACCAGATTTGGGGTGTTTCATCCCATACCTACAACTGTCAACCCTAAACCTACCACCTGCTCTTCTAGTCATCTTATCCCAACTCTTCTCCTTCCATGTCGTTGCGGTCCATGGCTGTTCTCCACTTGTGTCTCCACCCAGTTCGTAGTGCTGTATCTCGGCAAGCTTGTCTAGATTCTTCAACAACTTCCGACTGTGTTCTCGTTTTTCATGAAGATTAGCACATTGCTCTGGGTTTCTCTGGTTGACGTTCTGCATCTGAGACCATGGAAAACACGGAGGTGCAAAGTGTAGGTTCCTTGGTTTCTTATCTCGTACCACCTTAGCTGCTTTCAGAAAACCTTGTCTAGTACTAAGATCATATCCGTTATGAAGTCCTAGTCTCATGGCTTTACCACCCTTTTTCTCAACTTCAGTAGTTAAAGGACTATCCCAAGGAGCACACACTTCTATGAGATCATACTGATGACCCGTGACATGATCGACATGCTTCATAATCTCATTGTTGTGCAAGCATTGTTGTTTGGACAGCCCTTCCTTCTCGGTTTTCTTCAACGGCTTAGGAGGTTCTTCAAAAACAGGAAAACAACAAACACCCTCGTCATGATCACCAACATAATGACAAACATCACATTCAGGGATGGTTTTTGACTGTACATGTTTGGGAAAATTCAATCCACTCTGGGTACTCCCAAAAGTTCCATTTACCCCCAGGTGGAGCTGTCCCTACTCAAAACGCTGACCCTCATGCTCATCGACAGCTTCATTTCCCCCATCAGTAGTTCTTGTTCCGGATGTAGTGCCATCATCAAGTTGGCGACCAGGAAAAGCCAAAACTGACATCATGAGATGATAGCTGGGTGCCCTCTCAAGGCTCAGCATTTCATCACCTCGATCTCCAAAGCAAGCTTCTCCTTTACGGAAGTCAATGGTCACATCGTGCTGGTAGAGAAATCTTGACGAAAGAAGCAGTGGAGCTGATCCTTCCACCACGTGTGCTTCGATCTCACATTCCTTCCCAAACAAACCAACCGTAATCGTTGCAAGACCAATGGCTTCACTCACCTCGCTATTTCCAAAGACAAAGGACTTCCGAAGGTTTCTGTCAACTTTGATTTCCTGACGAGGATCAAAGCCCAGTTTCTCGTGCATGTCGTAGAGCTCTTGAAGTGTATTGACCCCAATGATCGTTTCAGATGCCCCTGAGTCCACGATTGCTTTGAACTCCACTTCCGAACGAATCGCCGCATAGATGCCATCCAGACGTTCATCACCTGGGAAAGTGACATATGCTGGAGCCACTTCTTCACCTTTATCACATGCCAGAACATAGTTTACTGATCCACTGCTGCTTTGTGTCTTGTTTCTCTCTAACTTTTGAGGACAGTTTCTTGCTTTGTGTCCATACTTTCCACATCGCATGCAGTCTCCATCAAAGCCCTGATCATCACCCTTCTTCTTCTGGTAGTTGCCTTTGTTCATAGGATAAAATTCGCGAGTCACCCTTGACTTCGCCAACACTTTTCGAGCCTCTTTGTAGTTCATCTTCTTCTTGGCATTCTGGAAGGTCACAAGTAACCGCTCATCATCTGGATCCTCCAGCATAGCGGCGGCAATTTCTTCATATTGTTCCTGATCATCTTTCTCTTGTTCATGATCCTCGTTTTCATCTTCTCCACCTTCCAGTGCTTCGTAGATACCTGTCACCGTTGGCTCTTCTTGCACTACAAAACTCTTGCCATTGTTCTTCCATCTTTTCCGTTCTGCATCTTTCTGTGCCAATCCTCCTCCACTCCACATGATCTTTAGAGTTCCTTCAATCTCCTTTAGACCATAGTTTTCCGCCTTGCCCTTGATCACCGCAATGTCCGATGGCTCCAATCTCATCCCAATATTGAGGAGAAACCATCCATAGAACTCGGGAGGCATTGCTTTCTCTGCTGAAATGTCTTTGAACGCTGCTTCAATTGCTTTGACATAGATGCGAAATCGTGGGTAGTAGTCCGTGAACTCCTCGCCATCTCTTCGCACCACATCCTGCTTCATCAGCAGGTCTCGCATAGCATCTCCAAGCAGGTCCACCTTGTCCCTACCTCGTTGTTGCTGCAGGTAGGTAATCAGGTATTGGGCTCCTGTTTCTTTACGAAGTTCTTCTCTATTGATATCTTCAATCATCTCCCATGCCTTCCCCGCCAGGTTCTTCGCCAGACGTGGCCCCAAAAGCTTCTTCTCATCGCTCTTGGTAGCATCCACCTCCAGACTTACCCGTTGTTCATATGCTCTAAATTGCGTCCAATCGCCCGACCACGTGGGCAACCGCGGATTCACATCATCAGTAGCCGTTGTCATTTCGTCCTAAAAGTGAAATGCCCTTCTCGAAACAGGCTCCGCTACCAGTGTTGAAATGACAGTGGTGCTACCAATGGAATAGAGACACTGGTCTACAAAGATAGTAGACAGGTAAAGATTGATCCAACCAGAAATGCTAAGACAAACAGTGATAACTGACCTCGAGTAAGAGAGTGACTCAAGCTCACGCACTGTTGTTTTCCATGGCAAGATAGATCCGCACAAGGGTCAGCCAAATTGGCTTGAAGAAAGATGGCCAAGTGACACTATACATCATACTGTGCATATGCAAGATGGAAGGCTATGTACCAACATGGATCGGTTTTTCACCACCCCAGTCCCCAGTCCCCCCCAAGTTAGACCCTAAAGGATATTTTGACATAGAAAGACATACCTTTGTTTTTAGGTGCGTAAGTGATCGCGTTTTAGGTGCGCAAGTGACCGCATATGTTGCCTAGGTTTTAGGTGCGCAAGTGACCGCTTTTTAGGTGCGCAAGTGACCCTCCACCCCCTATGCTGGATGTATGATATCAATGATATCAATTTAAGCATCCAACCCTAGCATCCGTAGCTCAGGCATGAACATGATCCTGGCTTCTTTTGAATTGACGGGTTTTTTGTCAGATGCCTTCCGGAAACATCAAGCCGCAGACATTCCCCGAAAACCTTCACGAAATTTGCGAAAACAAGGTTCTCCAAGATTTGCGTGCCGCCAAGAAGGCTGAAGCTTCTGCACGCCAGGACTTGCAGGTGATGCTATACCGTAAATATGGCTTTCTTCAAGGATGTTAAATGACTGGCATGATTATATATACTGCTTGACATGTTATATTTACCACATGTTACAATCATCATCCTAGAGTTGTGGAGAGTGGTAGAGGAGTTGTTCAAGTTCTATGGTAAAGACACACCTCCCTTCAATGATTCGTTTGTTTCCTTTTTTTTGTTTGCCAGGGACTTGGCTGTCTACTTGTTCTTTCCAAAATCGAAACTCTTTGCAGATTATACAATTGATCTTAATGATCTTTACGCCACTTGTTGGAATGTCAATCTAATCCGCTGTGGGCATGTCTAGATGGCTAGAAACATTGGAAACATCTTGCCAGGATGGAAAGAATCTCCATTGAAACGCATGCAACATATGATATTGTAGGCTAATTTACCAGCAACCTCACTGTGCTTGTTGTGATTTTGCAACTTCCGTACAGTTTCATAAGTCCCACATCACCATCGATCACAAGGACTTGGAAAAACAACGCACTGAGATGCGGAAGGCTCGACAGGCGCAGCACAAATCGGCATTTAAGGTCATTGCGGAAGATGTCACAAGATGAGAAAAGTTATGATAACATATCATGAGATAACAGTTATGATACAAGTTATGATAAGATCTCATAAAATCAGAATTCAATACATACTCATGAGATGACATAAGTGGCACAGTAGGCACAGGCTTTAGGCTTCGTCGGCCTTGTTCACAGTGGCTGTTCCAGGCGCATCAGATCGACATGGATGCACTGGCGGCAGAGTTACAGCAATTTCAGGCAGAGACTGCCTATTGATGCCTTGCGATTTCGGACGTGACATTGATATCCTGATGATATACGTTGAGATTCATCCGCGATGTTTCACATGGTTGTGTCACTGCCTGGAACATCCAGGAATGCATGCAATCTGATGCAACACAATCTAAATGAAGGTAAATCAAAAAAATGTATCCTTGATTGATTTGATGAACTGTTCAATGATTTTGAAGGATGTGTCATGATTTTTGAATCCGATCAAAATCATTCAAACACTTTAGATTTTGAGGGATCTTTTTTGGTAAACTGGTACTGGTACAGTATACGGTACCTTATAAACGTTTCGTCTTGGCAGGAAGAGCATGGTCACCTGGAGGGCAAGTTGCGAGTCAAAGAGGCAGCAGCCATTGGGTTGAGATGTGCTTCATCATTCTGTGCGGCGTGAGTCAAGTGAAGCGAAGGTAAAGCACATGGATGGATCGTCTAAGCAATGGAAGCCTGTCCATTTTTTCAAATTCAACATACACAGATACACAGTTTTGGGTTAAGATGATGTTGTTCCAGATATTTGCTACGTACAACACCATAAGAATAGTTCAATGCAGTGCTTTGAGGGAGGCTGGTGGTATTGGATGATGATGGAATCTTTTGGATGTTTTGTCACTTTCCAAGTCTGGATGTATGTTTCCCCTGCATGGACTTGCACTTCCATTTGCAAATGATTTAAGTATTTCCCGAAGTTATTGCAAGCTGGAATGCATGGTGCCTGGTGGATGCTGGGCAACCTCCACATGTTCTTCTTGCTTGTGATGGAACCAAAAGTAATGTGAAACTACACTGCCATGCAGACATTCTTATGCTAAAGCTGCTGTTTACCCTACACTGATTGAAGCTGTTTGCTTGTTGGTCATACCAAAGGTCACGTGGTGTGGCAGATCCAACTTTCCCACACTGCATGCTCAAGGATCCTGAGGGATCTCGGGACAGGAGCACGAACCAGCGCTACGTGCACGGCTGCAAGCAGCAGAAGCTCGGGTGTTGGAGGATTTCACAGTGCTGTGGACCTTGGACATCTTTTTGGTCATGAGTCATGAGTCATGTGAAGAGAGAAAATACACATGAAAATACAAAATCATATCTACAAGACATTGCGACATACAGTACCGCCTTTGCTGCCCTTTGCGAGAAATCCCTCATGTTGCGAAGCAACTTGGAGACTGTGCGGCCATTTTGGTGATACATGATATACATAATACATCCAGCAAGAAGGAAACGGGAAGATTCTGGAGGAAGTTTGACATCAGAGTGACTATGCAAATGCATAAAAGAGGTCAACATTGCTTATATGAAAGGAAAATCAAATTTTGATGTCACTTTGATGAGGGATCCCCAGAAATTTTCTCAGGAGTCTCGCATTGGCCGACAGCAACTTCAACGTCTACGGCAGTTTCAGGCTCTGCAAAGAGCACTATAAGTGAGCAGGATCAGTCCAGCTGTCCATGACGAACCAAGCAAGGTTCAGATACATTGGGCCCACTTCAGTTTGCACAATTTCAAATACAAGATATTAGACGATGTTTCAAAACTTCCTGCAGTCAGACTGGATCAACATGGGAGATGTTGGTTTCCAGGCTCGGGAGCAAGACATGGAACTCGCATGTGGCTTAGAGATTGTCCATGCCAACCGTGGGGAGAAGTTGGAAAAAAATACTTGAACAGTTGAGGCAGGTGTGAGGCAGATACAAACCAACCTTCCTTGAGGGCAAATGAAACATATGGTTTCTCATGGAGTCGCAGCCAAGGCAAGTGAGCAAAGCCAAGAGTTGCAGCAGCAACTTTCTGCGCAGTTGGCAAACATGGAGTCGAAGTTCTTAGTCGCATTGCCCAGTTCTCCATGGGGGGTAAACGAATGCTGTGTGGGTTTGGAACTGGGGACAGCGTTTTGTAGCAGTCACCAAGCTAATATCTTAAATCTTAATGAGGTTTTGGCCATGATCAGTTTCTGATTTATTGCTATCGTATACTCTCACCACCGCCGACAGGCAGATTGGGGTAGCAGACTAGTTTCCAGTTTTTTTTTGGCCAGCATATAACAGTGTGTCCTGTAGATTGTTTGTGGATGCTATCGCTTGGTCACCAGCTTTTGCGCAAGACAATACATATTACGTACATCAAACAGGCACACCTCGCATCGCCAGCACGCGCACAGAGATGCCCAATCTCAGCAAGCCTTTGTTTTGATGGAAATTCAGTCTTAAGCAATTTCGGGCAATGAGATGTAACGAGCTATATCCCTTGGGCTTTTCCCCCAACGGTTGTTTCAAGCTACGTCATGTTTTCTATCTTACATCGGCGATTATATGTGAAATTAGATGAAATTAATAAATTATATGTTTTATTTTATGTCATATGAAGCAGCATTTGAGAGCTACAGATACTCGTAAACACTACTTACCATAGCACTGCTCAGAAATGCATTCAGAGTTTGTAAAATCAGTGGAGTAGATCTTCAAAGCCCTCGTTTTTTTGGGTGTTGCATGAAGATCCCATGCCAAGTTACTGCTTTGAATGGGGATGTTTTAACTCACATCGTTGGTGACGATCGACACAACCCTCCAGGTGACCAAAGAACAGCTGCAAAAGGCGGACGTTTTGGCCACATGTTGATCTTTGATTGTGGAAAAAACACATGGAAGACTCACCAAAACAGCAAACAACTTGTTATCTTCTTGGTATTTTCCCAAGTTTAGAAAGCATGAGAAAATGATAGAAAATGAATATTGAGAAGTGGGACAAGTAAGATTGATAGGTGCAAATCATGATAAATTGATTGTATAATATATGAATGTTAGTACACATGTATATATATATATATGCTACGATTCTATTATTTCATTGTACGATGGATCCATGCCCTAGGCCCTAGTGACAAATACGTGTTATGAATAAAGCAAGGAATTCCTGGCGGAAGTGCGCCAACCCCTCCATCGTTAGGATGTGCTCACCCTGCTGCCAGGTACGGGAAGACAAAATGACTGAGCGGTTGCGTTTCGAACGTCAGTGTGTGAACCCAGCAACTTTGGGACTCTTTTGGCATAAAACAATGATCAAATGTGTTTAGTGAGTTAGAGAATTGGAACCAACATAAGGTCAGCAGTGATGAATAGTGATGATGAATTTTCAAGCTGCTCATCATGATGCCTTGGAATGACATGATGGTTACCTGAAACAGAACACGCAAGAAGATATTGGTAAGGTTGAATTCCTGGAAGCTCACCATGAGCGGACATGGTGATTCACTCACTTCTATGAGTCCCAGCACATGGTCAGCTGCTTCCTGTAGTTGACGTGCAAAATTGATAGGTAATACCTCCACTTTGTGCATTCAATTGACAAGCTCAACTACATTGAAATAGATTGACATCCTCATAGGTAAATACAAAGTCTCCCTGCATTTCACCTGACATATTTATGCAGTAGCTGTTTTGGGAAAGCCCGACAGCAGCATAGAGATCAGGCAAGTCACTACAACTAGTCTTTGCTTCTTCATCTGTTGGACTTGTTGAATACGACCTGTGTAAAACGCGGCTATTAAGGCTCAATAAATAGGAGGCGCTATAGGGGCAGCTGCAATTGCCCGCCATGTCTCTCTCGCCAAAGCATGCGATGGATGATGAGGTGACTGTCCCCAGTTTGGCTTGGAACATCTTGGAACTTTACATTGGGGTGCGTGCGTTGGGCGTATATATCCCTGACTGGCGGGTTTTTGTATCTCAGCACCGGCACACACAACTCGATCTTACGTTTAAATGTTTAAATGTATCATTATTGAATCACGAATCATTGTACTATGTTACGATATTGCAATACAGGATGAAATATTGTACTTTGTGCTAGATTGCCATTGTACAGTATGTTGATGTACAGGTGAGCAGGCATGTTTCATGCTATATGGTGTTCTGTGCTGCAAGCGCGTCGACTGGATGGGTGGGAGGATCAGGGATTGGAAAGTTGTGAGCCCAGAGCATAGGAGACTAGAAACACATACATACAAATGGATAGATGGATAGATGAGTGAAGATGATTGTATGGAGGTGGATAGATTGCTTCAATCAATGCATTGTAGATTGTAGACTGCTTAGGGACCATCCATTCCAAGCTTAGCTTTGAATGTCAAGCAGCCACGTAGAGATTGATGGGCAGGTCCATTCAATTCCCTCATTCTTGGTCACTCAAGCAAAGGCCTGGTAGAGCCATTGTCCCCTGAACTGTAAAGTGCCGAGTTCCAATACTGTAGGGGAAGTCCTACATGGCAAGCTGTCCTAGTATGGGACCCTGCATACATAATTTGTTCCTGGCATCTTGTGGCATTGCTGCGATGCAAGACTCCAAGACCAGTACATAATATGTGCAGTACAAATAAACAGCTTATTGCACTGTGGTTTGTCGAATGACATGCCTGTTCAGCAGTTATTTGGGGCCACCTCTACACAGCCCAAATAGTGTCACATGTCAGATGGTTTTTTGTTGATGAGAAGTTCTGACTTGTTTCAACCGTTTTCAGGTGGATGACGTCACTGTGGGTTTGATGGTCCAACAGTTCTTGGACGAATGGCATTTCCGTGTCCTTCATAGTGGCCTTGCATATGCCTGGGACCGACCCGAGGCAACCAAACGTCACCAGCATGTTTTGTTTCCTTGTTTTCAATCGCAATACCAAGATGCACAAGCATGGTGTGTAGATAGGGAACTAAACATGTGTATAGCTATGTTGTTTTGGGTTTTAATATGGGTGATGGTATAATATGTCAGCATGTTTGTATTTGTCATATCCAAAAAGACATGGAGGCACCATGCTTGCAAATGTGAGGCGTTGATCAAGGCCATGGACATTTTCGAGGCTGCTGGCATGCGTATCAACCTCGAAGAGAAGGAGTGCCCCAGCATAGATAGAAATACTCATCATAGCCCTTCAATATCTTGCCACCTTTGTCTGTCAAGAAGGAATTGTGTACTCCTCGGTACTCCTGGCCTTCAAGAAGCCTGTGGCTCTAAGGCAGTTGGCCAACCTTGAAGAGGATTGGATGATTGAAGGTCTGGTTCAACGGATGCCTGGTGCCATGATTCTTGGCTGACATCTAGACGTTTTGAAGCTTCAGAAGTAGCATCCATGTGCATTCATTCATTTGGGGATTGATTGCTTTCGACATGCTGTTTTTGTTTGTTTTTCGTCCATCTTTGTCCCTTCCTTGTACAGGAAGAAGACGATTGAGCACTTTTTGTTGCAGCTGCAACTGGTGTTGTCCACAGCCACTCGTGTGCGAAATGCGCTGGAGGAGCAACTGTTGTTGTGTCATCCAGTCGTATGGCATTTTCGATTTTAGCACTGAAAAAGTTGCCATTGTTTGTGTTCTCAGCTGCAACCACCACAGGAGGGATCTCCAGATGAAATTGCAAAGATCATGGAAGATGGAGACACAGGCATCACACAGCAGGTTCTGAAGGACCGCAAGACTGTTTGAGCAAGGTGAACGGATGACTATAGTTCTAGGCCCTAGGCAGACCGCATGGTAATGTTCAGCCATGTCAATATGAGTGCGTATGTGATCTAATTGCAATGTTTTGATTGGGTGATTTTGCTGTCACTATGTCGAGCATTGCCGAGAACCTGCATCCAAATGCAATACGGAAACGATGTCCCTGAAGCGCCGATCGGTATTTTCTGAGGGATGCCTTTTGATGCACTATGATCATCTATGATCTTTCCTCATGTTTCATCCTTTGTTCTTCTTGAGATGCGGTTTATCATCCTCCTTCCAACGTTGATGTTGGCTTCTGAAACCTCCAAACACGTTGAAGATCACAGGAGATTGTGACAGAAGCTGGCCGTGAAGTTGGTGAGCTACAAGGACGAATGGTGCATCATGGTGTTGTTGTTGCTGTTGCTGTTTGTTTTTGTAGATATTACATGTATATTTGACGTGTTTCTGTGAGAACCATGCTTGAGAAATGTCACACATATTTGGTTTTGTGTTGTGCAATTTCCCTGTTTGAAGACTTCATACGTATGTTTCTTCAGTGTTTTTTGGAGTGCGGTGCATAGGAATCCACTACAGTTGGGAGACCAGCATGGCTGGTCGCATCGCTCGACTCATTCGCTGCTCTGAAGATGCTGACAATGCAGCAATTGAGCCTTGTGCATGTAACCTGATGTCTGCGTTTTACGTGGTATTCTGTGCAAATACATTGCATTGCAATGTTGTTTCATTTTGGAGAATGTAGTATTTACATAAGTGTACGGTGTACTGTACGTTGTATCTTAGCACTCTGGGAGAGGCAGAGAGGAGAGGGGCAGAAAGATTGATGGAAGGGCAGACAGGCAGATAGATTAGGTAATGAATGGTAATGAGATCTTGTATTACAGAGATCCATGTTTATTATGTTTGTGGATCATTCTGGTAGAATATGATTTGTATCTTGTGTTTTACCTAGAGGTCGGTGTATTAGTATGTGTTGTATGTCTTCGTGTGATTGTGGGCATCTATGTTTCTGGACGGAATGTAAGACAGTGAAGGGTCCACCGGATCGAACTTGGCTCGCTGTGTCAGTTGGTTGAGGCTCCACTTAGTCCGATAGATGGGTTTTGCTAGCTTTGGGACGCATTGTGTTGGCTTAGTGTGCTGGCTATGTTGACATCCTTGTGACACCTGGCAGTTTGGCAGTTCGTTGCACGCATGAAAACCGTTTGCATCATGCAATTTGAGGAATTAGTTCAAGTGCAAAAGAACCTTGAAGGCTACAGGCCGTGGCAGAATGCAAGGACTATGAAAGTTGTGAGCAGTCTCACTGAGCAGAAAAAGAAACTTGTCATAGAAGAGCACAAGGAGGTATTGGAAGGATTCTTAGGTTTTCTGTTGACGATTTAAGTGACGATATTCTAATTCATGCACCAGAAAGTGTGCCAATCTGCGACAGCAGGGATCATGGTGTGTGGTGTTCATTTGGTCCTTTGCATGTTTGCGCCTTTTCCGGATGCAGAAATTGTTTTAATGGTCTGAGTCTATTCTATGCAAGAATCATGGCGAACCAAATTTGAGTTGTTTTTGCAATTACGGCAATGATACTTGAGATCATGTTGAGATAGGTTTGTCCGAAAAATCGGATACTTTCATAAGGTTATGAAGTAAGAGAAAGAGCCAGAGAAATCATCTGCCACATTACTTTTTGACAATGCCACTGTTTCCTTTCCAAGCTTCAAGGAAGATGATGAAGCAGGCGATGTTCCTCGGTTGGGAGTCGGTGTATTCCAAGAGAACCTCGGTGGCAGCGAGTTTTTCAGAGTTTCACCATCTCCCTGTGACCACGCCATTGCACTGCTTTTTTTCAGGCAAGTCAGAGCAGCGGTTGGAGCAGAAATTTGGTTCAGAAGTGGATGCCATAGAAACTTGGTTGCAATATTGACGAATGTTTTTAGCAAAAACTTTGGATGCGTCCTTGCTGTCAAATTTCATGTTTGTTTATTCTAGGAGCAATCGAGTTCACCATCGGCCAAAATCATCCCATCCTAAGTTCTGAATTCTGAATTCTGGTGGTGGTATTTACTCAATAACTCAGCAAGAGTTGACTATAGTTTGGAGGTGACAAAATGACAACTGAAGCACTCATTTTAGGGCCAAGACTTGATGCATCAAGAGGCTGACCTCAGTGCTTTTATGCTCAGGAAACCAAGCTCTTCAACTGCAAGGTTTTTCAGCTACAGAACATTCGAAGTGTGATGGGACGAAGGTCAGATATGGAGAAAGAGACCCTGGTCTGTGAAGCTTGGCAAATGAAAGAGTGGGGTATCGACGGTCTTGCAATACTACGGTCCAATGGAATTGGATAATGCATGATAATGCGAGTCTGGACTATGTGATCCAAACTTGTTTTGACATTTAATCCTGTCATATCATATCTACGGTAGCAGCAGATACCTCCAAACTAGCCTTTGTAACTTTGGAAATCACAACGGAATGCAATGCCTTGGGTACATGTTGGCAATCCACTTAGAATGCAGTGCACAATCAAGGCCCTCAACATGCTGCCATGTGTTGGCAATTGAACCAATGGAAAACGTTTTGGAGGATCAAATACGTTATCTAATATGACGATGTAGTATGTCATCCTGTATTTAATGGATCTCAACAGTGTTGATACTCACAGGCTCTTGTTCCGTCGTTCATGAATGCTTTGAAGGTGCACAGTAAAAGGACTATCCAGAGCCTGTAAGACCTTTGGACACCCTATTGCAAATTCTTTTGGTGCACAGCCTTGACAAGGACACCATGCTGGCATGGAAGAATTACGTCTACTTCGAGGGTTGCTCTCGTGAAGCGTCTGGGAAGTTAAAGAATGCCCGTGCCAAATTCGCAAATGCGAAGACGGCACAGAAGGAGAATGCCAAGAATAGTATGGTTTCCTGCCTGCAATACGCACCTATCGTTCAGCCACATCAATTCGCTGTTTTTCGCTGTATGCTATATAGCCAAAATATGCCAAAATTGCGACCTGGAAATACAATGCCAGGCGCTGAAGATAAGGTATAATGTACTGTTTGGATCAGTTTGGACAGTTATAGATGATGGACTTCAGAGGAACGTCCTGAAGTGGCGTTTTGTTTGCTTTCGCTGGGTATACTAATCACTGAAAGCTGCAACTGAGGTACGCCTTACTGCCAGTGTGGATGAGGCCTTGTTGGCATTGACTGTAGGCGCATGGTGCAACTGGCTTGCGGAGTACAAGAAAAACAAAGAGTTTGAAGATGCCGTAAAAGCTTCCGAAAAGAAAGTGAAAGACTCTAAGCTGCACCAAAATCGGCACCCTGGCATTTGGTCACAGGAATCACGGAAGATGTGATGGAACAAGTTTGCAGAAAGAAGGTTTAGCTGCTAGCTTTTACCAGAGGACGAGATTGCCAGTCCCGAGTTCTGAAGTATCATATTTTAGCAACAGTCCAATAAACATGTTGTGAATGTCTTCGTCACGTATGCAAGACAATTTGAGTTTGGAGCTTCAGATGCTTGGAGGGACATGGATACTGTTTTGTCGGTGCCGTTGGAAACCTCCATTTGAGTAGATTTTCACTCAGGAATACATGCAGAGAAAGACAGATGACGCTCGTGGGATGCTGGAGCGCATGACGGAAGCCACAGAGCGGCTTGGTGGAAAAGGACCCGGGGGAAAGGTTCATGATTCAAGATTCACTACTTGAACTCATATTTCGCACACAAAACAATGCAATTTGATTCACAATGAAAATACAGTCCATTCAATGTCCATGATTTGAAAAAAGCACGAATTGAGGAAGCATTGCTCATGGCTCACGACCGAAGGTCACTCTATAGATATGATGATTGATTGATTGGTTGATTGATGGTATTTTATATTTGTTTATTCGGATGCCAAGTGGTCCGTCATGCGCAATCACATATCCCTCCTTCAACCTCTCGCAAAATTCCCGGACAGCCAGATGGGATGAGTATGGATGATCTGATAGGTGTTGAACAAATTTGCCCCAAACAGTAGGAGTACCTTTGGGTTAATTACTACTATTGATGGAAGAAATCCTGCACCAGTTGATAGGTAGTTTATCCCTTTATTTACAGGGTTTTATACATCCCAGGTGCAGGATTTCTTCCATCAACCGTGGAACCGGTATTGAGGCAAGCGCTTGTGCAACAAGCTTTTGGCTGTTGGTCTGAAGGTGTGAAAGCAGAACGATGCTCGAAGTGCAAAGCGAAAAAGGGAAAGGCAGATAAAAACCTGTGCGGTGCTTGGTATCAGTGGTATATTTTGATTTATTTTGAATTATTTTGATATATATATATATATGATTATATATGGTATGTTAGTATTTTGTTCAATATAATTGATTATTGATTTGAATATATAGTTTTGTATGTTTTGTGATGTTTTGTCTTACGCTCATGCTTCAACCAAAAGGACAAGACGCTTATGGAGGTATGAGAGGAAGAGAAAGGGGAACGGGAACATGTTGACGTGTTGCATCAAAACATGAAGGTTTTTCTGAAACTCCTGCTTGGCTGGTCATTTATAGCAAGGTAGAAATATGTACAAATCATAGGTGTGACTATGCCAGTCTAGAGATATGCTGCTTTTTCTGAGGGCAGCGCTTGAGATTGTAGGTGGTTTAGAGTCCCATTGGATCCGTAGAGTCAGTCTACACTCATCTCAGCCCATTCCTGTCAAGAAATAGCCAAGGTGGAAACAAGGAGATAGAAGCACGTTGCTTGGCTGGGACAGTCTATTTTCTGGCACCCAAAAAAGTGAAGTAATATGGAGAACAGCCATCCTGAGCACTTCTTCCGTACGAATTGGGATGTTTCCATTGCTGACAGCCGATGATCCTTGTTCTTCACCTAGGTGTTGTTGCACAGCAAGAAGAGATGAAACAGATGAGAATACGGCAGAAGGCCAATGCGACAAGTCGAGCTGAGCGAACTACTGAATTTCAGGACAGCGATTCTGTGCGGCACCTGCACTCAAAGGATCAAATGTCGATATTGCCACATCGGCAGAACGTTGATTGAACAGTCTTTTGATTATCTCGTGTTTGAAATCATGAGCGCAGTGTGGGTTGAGTGTGTCATAGTGTGTCTCTTCTCGCGAGGACAACGTCATGATGATGCACATCTTCATGAACTGGTATACTGAAGTGAGGACTGAGCAGGTTCGACGTCACTACATGGGGAAAATGGATAACAAGGAGCAGAAGTTCGAGGCCGTCCAGACCATGATCAAAAGCTTTGCCAGCCAATTGGAACAAGGTATTGGCAATTCTCCCAGATCTAGGAAAGCGTAGAAACCTGCAGGATGGGGGCATTCATCATCAATTGATATCACATATAATATATTATATTCACATTTAATTCATTGTAATTCAATATGATTTCATCAGTGATTCAAAGTCAGGTCATGTTGGCTTGAGATCCCTCATCAGAAATCAGGTGTTTTTTTTCTGCAGCCTATGGATGGATCATGCCTAGTTTTTTGGTTGTGTATGTTTTTGTTTATATTTTGTTTCTTTGAGTAAGGAAACTTTTTTTTGGGAATGATCCAACCATATTTTGCCAAGATGACAATCAGCTGGGCAATTGTTTGAGTGCAAAAGCAACACCAGGTAAAGTCTCACCGAACTGTTTTCACCGCTAGCAACAAAAAGAACCGCCGTGCAGATATGGGCGGAAATTGGGTGAAGGAAACATCAATAGGCGGACCCATGATTCCCAAGTTGGAAGTGGATCCTTAGTCATCGATCCCTCATCTTTTAAACGGACTTTGTTTTTGGAGGGATGTGTTCTTTTGATCAAGTCCCTTGCTTGCAAAGATTTGGACTTCGGAACTTCATGGAGCAGCATTATTATGCCAATATCGGTTGGCTATGTTTGACTTGCTGATTCCAAGTGTCTCAGGGTGGCATGAGACATTTGATGCTCAGTGAAATCATCAAAACCACATGTTTACAATAATAAATGACACATTTTATATACATACAGTATACAGGATACGTATATGCATGCATGTACATATGATCATATAATCATATACATATCCCTCCACAGACAGATATAGACAACACCCAGGCTCGAAAAACTGCGTGGAGAGCTGAATGAGCAAAAGCCTCGAGAGGTGTCCTCCGTTGACTGATGATGGAAATTCAGATGCAGAAAATTACAGAAAAGTTTTACTTGCTACCTTGGCATGATCTATTTTTGTTGAGGTGCTCCGTGTAATGTGACTTACAATAAGGCATGTTTGTTGATTTTGATCATTCTCCTGGTACGCAAAGTTGGTGAAACACAGGTGTCCCAAAATGGCTGAATATCCGAAGATCTACCTACCACTTATTTGGAACGCAGCAGCGACAGGCCAATGACAAGGGAAAGAGTCCAGGTGGCAGTGCGCGGCAAAGCCAGGACCGCGACTCGGTCTTTGGTGAAGGATTCTCTACTCGTAGATCTGGTGGCTTCACTTAAAGCAACTTCCTTTTTTGAGGTACGTGGGAGTTGGCTCGTTGGCGCAAAGCTTGCATAGCTCCATGTCGTTGATATGGAATCTTGTATACCAGATTTAAAGGGAAGTTGTATTGTGTTTCAAGAATTTCAGGTGCCCCCTCTCACGCTCCACCACCGACCTGGTCCGGCAACGCAATGAGGAGCATGTGACCATTCGCAACCTGCGGTCCATGTCAAAGCAGCTGTCAGCGCGGTGTCTCATGTCCCCTGAAGTGGTCCTTGATTCAACAGTTGGTGTATAACAGCTAGTGCAACTCGGGAAAGATCCAAGATAACATTTGCAATAGAGATACATACAGTAATTACATTGTAGATCATCATGCAGAGTGTTGTTCCATTTTCAAAAGTATGTATAAATATAGATGCTATAGATTGAATCGATTGTATGATGGAATATGATGAACATATATTTGTGTCCGTGTGACTGAATTCAGATAATTCAGATAATATATTATATATGCAAATGTTGAAATGATTGCAATACGAAGAAAGCAGTGAGGACAGTAAACAGACTCCTCAGCATTATGATGATGTTCGTAACCATGACATTCCGCTGAGATGCAACTGGAAGCCTCTGAAGAGCGCATCGAAGGATTGGAAAGCACTAGTGCGGCCCGCAGTGAATGGGAGGGAACCGAGAAGATATGTTGACGGAATGCAACCCGTTGTGAGGAAGATGCAGCTATAGTGGGTAGAATCTTCTTGGTGGTAAGAGATGTCTTGGCCTGGTTAAATCATGTAAGATATCAGGCATTGAATGTTCAGACCGATTCATTGTCGAATGGAGGTTTCTGCAAACTCTACATAGGGCCTGTGAGAAGCCGCTTGTCATCGGTCTTTGTCTGCAGAGTCTCATAGACTAATACTATGCACCACAAATTGAATATATTGCGTCAGATTTTGCAAGGGGGTGTTTGCTGGACCATGATATTACGATATCGTCACAACTACTTCTGGTACTATCAAATGTATACTATTGTCAAAG